>JABMCL010002631.1:947500-960000 GCA_018857735.1 Alviniconcha marisindica | reverse complement strand
GTGTCTCCTTAGTGTGAGTGTGTGTAGCAACGGGTCTGTGACAGAAGCCGCTAGTGCAGTGTCGGAGTCTTGCAGTCTCTTTGTGGTGTAGCTCAGCTCCTGTCCTCCAGTCCGATCATCGCTGATTTCTGTGTCAGTCAGCCAGTCGCGGATCACGGAAAAACTCTTCATGAACTTGAGTGCCAGTGGAGCCACAGTCTTCGAGCTCTCTCGGTATTTATTATATCGCTGGAACTGACACCGAGAGAAAGGTAAAGTTAACGTTTTGTTTGCTTGTGTTTTTTAGCTGCTTTTTTTTTTTTTTTTTTTTTGACGTGAACTTTTAATCGTGACAGTCATGATCTTCATAATGACAGCAATAATGATGATGACAAAAATTGCCTTAAATTACTGATTCCAAGCTCCAGATTACGGTTGTTCGTGAACAGAGAAATCGCTCTGACGTGAGGATGAAATACCAGAGTGTTCGTTAAGTTGCTTAGCAGTTGGAAGCGAAGTAAATATTTTGTCGTCCGTCTCACAATTTCGGGAAGAGAGGTCCTAGTCGCTGAACGAACATATTTACTTAGGATTTAGGCACGGATGCCTGTCCCTGATGTAAAGTACGAAAACGCGAAATTGAGGGTGATAAAACACATTTAGAAATCCGAGTTTGAAAAGAATGGCACTCCACAAAAAAGGTACGGAAGCACTAACGAAAACGGGCGACTCGTAGTAACTGCAGGTTACTAACCTATTAAAGAAAAATTGCGACTAAAAGAAAAACAGCGACAAAAAGAGCGGGGACTAAAGGGTGATTGGAGAGGAATGTTTTTTGTTTATTTTTTGTTTCGCTTATTGTTTGCTTTGTTGTTGTTTTTGGTGGATGGGTGGGGGCCTTTTTCTTTCTTTCTTTCTTTCTTTCTTTTTAGAAAAGGGAGAACAAAAAAACAAAAACAAAAAAGGAGCGCAGTTTATTTCGCGACAAATTCGTTCCAGGTTTTTAACAATACAGTCGCCTACAAACCGTCCGCTAATGGAAGGCTAGTAATGCGGAGAATGTTTGCACAAACATTTCTCTTCTGACCTTTTGTTCCGGTGGCTTTTCCAATTCGTCGCCGACTTCCCAGCCTCCTTCAGTGGAGTGAATTAGATCTGAGATTTCTTTTTCCCTCATGAAAAGCGAGGAAGTTGTTGGTCCTAGCTCCAAGAGGGCGCGGGTGTGGGATTTTACGGGATGTGCAAATCAGAGAGGTAATCGGTTGAACAATAATTGTCGGCCGGTTTATAAAGTGGTTTTATTTGTTGTTGTTGTTGTTTTTGTTTTTTGTTCGCTACGATTTTGTGTTGGGAATTACGGTGTGGTCGGTTTGTTTTGGCTCCTTAATTATAGAAAATATTTGGCATTATTCCTCTCTCTCTCTCTCTCTCTCTCTCTCTCTCTCTCTCTCTCTCTCTCTCTCTCTCTCCTCTTCCCTCCCTTCATCTCTCTCTCTCTCCCTCCCTCCCTCCCTCCCTCCCCCTCTCTCTCTCTGTTTGTGCGTGTGTTGTTTTCTCATTATGCATTAGTCTATCGATTGGTTACATGGTATTGCTGTGTCGAAATGCTTTGCTTCAACCCCCCCCCCCCCCCCACCCCCTCCAATCACCAGTGCTTGGCGTTCGTACGTCTCTCTCTCTCTCTTTCTCCAACTCCCCCCCCCCCTCCCCCCAAAAAGAAAAAAGAAAAGAAAAAAAAAGAAGAAGAAAAAAGAAAAAGAAAGATGTAGCTATGTAGGCTAGATATATAAAATCAACACTAAGAGCCCTTTGCGCTAAAAAATAAATTTAGAAAATCCGGTTTTCGTGGAAACCTTTTTGTATGAACTGTGACTGAAGTACGCTCAGTGCTGGTAATGAACAAAGTGAACACGCTAGGCATCAAAACACCCAGTACACCGCAGAAGTCGTTTCAGGGCAAAACTAAACATTTAAATCTCAAAGTAATATCGATGTCATTTTCCAAGACATGTGCGTCACTTTGTCTTCCAAGAGGAAAGGGCTCAATGAAGTTGAATGACCAGGGAAGGCAGGAATCAGAAAGACTTCTTGGTTGTAGGCGGAGCGTGCAAAGCTGTGTTCTGACCTGCTCCAGGTTCTTTGAGAGCTCCAGATTCTCAGAAAATGGGACCCTAACTTCTGCTTTCTTGTGGTCCCTCTGCAGAAAACTGAATGCTCAAAACGGGAGAAAACAACAACAAAAATAATCAGCAAAAACGAAATAATGATGTAAAGGAAAAAAGAAACGAAAAATTAAACGGAGGTGGCGGGGGTTTGGGGGTGGAGGTGGGGCTGGAGGGGGGGGCGGGGGGGGGGGATATAGAAAGAAGAGAGAAAAAAAGAACAACAAAAGAAAGATAACCAACGGAAAGGTTTCGAGTTGTTTCCGGAAAAGGTATTGGCGTAGACGGTGCGATGGGGAAAAAGGGAAATTATATACCTATCGCAACACTGTCACCACCAGAATAACTCCTGCATTAAGATGGGCAGCGGTGAGAGCCATTTTAATGTTTCATTAACTGTGAGGGACAGACAGAGTCAGAGGACGGTGTCCACAGATCACAACTTTTGGCTAAAGAGAACTGCCGAAGCGGAGTCGAACCGAGGTCCTTCTGCTTTACCATCCTAACTAACTACGCCTTACCGCTAGGCCAAACCGGCTCAAGGCAGGTGAGAAGTGGCTTCCATATTGTCTGACCCAGATGCAGCAGTGCGTGAATTAGGTGTCTGAAACACCTGGTGGTGGAAATTAATTCAGCGCGCTCATGTCTGGTCGGGAACAGGAACACTACATGAATGTAGGCTGCCGCCCCCGCCCTCCTCTCTCTCTCGTCCCTGTCTGTCTGTCTCCCTCTCTCTCTCTCTCCGTCTGTCTTTCTCTTCCGCTTCTCTCTGTATCTTTCTCTTCCCCCCCCCCCCTCTCTCTCTGTGTCTCTCCCCTCTCTCTGTATCTTTTTCTCTCCCCCCTCTCTCTCTCTTCTGTATCCCCCCCCCCCCCCCCCGTCTCTCTCTGTCCCCCCGCCCCCCACCGCCCCTCCCTCTCTGTCTGTCTGTCTGTCTATCTGTCTCTCTCTCTCTGTCTCTCTCTGTCTCTCTCTGTCTCTTCTCTCTACTCACACACACCACACCACACACACACACACACACACACACACACACACACACACACACACACACACACATCATCTCTTCTCTCTCTCTCTCTCCTCTCTCTCTCTCTCTCTCTCTCTCTCTCTCTCTCTCTCTCTCTCTCTCTCTCTCTCTCACACCACACACACACACACACACACACACATTCTCCTCTCTCTCTCTCTCTCTCACACACACACACACACACACACACACACACACACACACACACACACACACACACACACACACACACACACACGCACACACACACACAAACACCTGTATTTTCAAGTTACTATAGTTATTCCCAGTTGGGGACCCGGGTTTTTTTTTGTGCGTTCTGCTTTTTTCCTTGTCTGAACTGGTCACCTGGATCCCAAAGTGACGATTTTGCGTGATGCAAGCACTGGCCCGGTTATTCGGTAGCAGCCACCACTGATGATCCTGCTGGGAGTCAGCCTAACTCGGAAGTGTCCGGCAGATCTGTTGGTGACGAAATCGTTTAGAGCCGTTGGATAGCTCGGATGTGACGATGCTGCTGTGAGCCGCCGTACCTGGTGTAGCAGTTGGATAGTTCGGATGTGTCAGATGGACCCAGGAGTGGCGATGATGCTGGCAGCCACCGTACCTGGTATATTGGATAGCTGGGATATGTTGCTGTTGAAGTGTTGCTTTACGTCCACAGAAACCGTAGGATTATTAGGGACGGGAGCCCAGGACGGCCACCTCGACTTTCACACAGCTCCTGAGCTCTGAGATAGTTCAGTGTTGCTTTACGTCCACAGAAACCGTAGGATTATTAGGGACGGGAGCCCAGGACGTCCACCTCGACTTTCACACAGCTCCTGAGCTCTGAGATAGTTCAGTGTTGCTTTACGTCCACAGAAACCGTAGGGACTGTTAGGACGGGGAGCCCAGGACGTCGACCTCGACTTTCACGCAGCTCCTGAGCTCTGTGTTGTTGTTGTTGACCGCTATTCTCCGCTCTCGAGCAGACTCACTGCGCTGTTATTGCCTGTGATTGTAAACGATGACTAGCTTTTTATAGCGCGTTTTTGAATATCCGCTGAAATGGTGTACTCATAGCGCTGTTTGGTTTGATATATGGCTCCTGCCACATGGAACTGCTGCCTTCTCGTGTCGTATGGATTTTGCAATGACGATGTTGTTGGCAACCACCATAGCTGGTATAATAAATATATCAGGTGGATATCATGGGTGTATCAGATGGCTCCAGAAGCGATGGTGTTGCTCTCAGCCACCGTAGCTGATATAATTACTGGCTGCTATTCTTCGCGTTGTAGGTGGTTGTTTGTGTGTGTGTGTGTGTGTGTGTGTGTGTGTGTGTGTGTGTGTGTGTGTGTGTGCGTGCGTGCGTGCGTGTGTGTGTGTGTGTGTGTGTGTGTGTGTGTGTGTGTGTGTGTGTGTGTGTGTGTGTGTGTGTAGTGTTGCGTGCGTGCGTGCGTGCGTGCGTGCGTGCGAAAGCATGTACATTCAAAGAATGTGTAAGCGCTTAAAACATGTACATTCAAAGAATGTGTAAGCGCTTACACATTCTTTGAATGTACATGTTTTCAAGAGTCAATGCATACAACACACACACGCGCCCCTCACAGACACACACACACACACGCACGCACGCACGCACGCACACACACACACACACACGCACGCACACACACACGCACGCACGCACGCACGCACGCACACACGCACGCACGCACGCACGCACGCACGCACGCACGCACGCACGCACGCACGCACACACACACACACACACACACACACACACACACACACACACACACACACACACACGCACACACACAGAGTTTTGGGCACGGGATGTCTACAGTTGTAGCGGACCTCCCCGGCCATTCAGGACATGCAAGCTGCATTAAAGCGTTTGACCTGTTCTGTACACGTGACCGGATTTCACTGAAAAACCGTGAGACTGATCCGATCTGGAATGGCGAACACGGCCAACAAAGTTAAACTGAATAATAATATAATAATAATGTGTACTTAGAGCGCCTAACCCGCATCCCGTGCCCAAAAGTGTTCACAGAACATCCGATTGGTTGGTTAGGTGTCGCTTTACGTCCACAGAAACCGTAGGTTGATTAGGGACGGGAGCCCAGGACGTCCACCTCGACTTCCACACATCTCCTAAGCTCTGTAACTACATCAGTTGGTTGAAGTGTCGCTTTACGGTCCACAGAAACCGTTAGGTTGATTAGGGACGGGAGCCCAGGACGTCCACCTCGACTCCCACACAGCTCCTGAGCTCTGAGAACATCCGAAGACAGGGTACATAATTTATACTATAGCAGAAGAAATGCCGAGCGGCGCGGTGGCAGGCGGAAAGCGTGAGTTGTTGCCCCGACAGCGCAGTGGGTGGTTGGCAGTCTTTTCCGGTTTGTGTGTCTTGACCGGACATTGGCTTGTGATATGTTAACCCTTTCACTGCCCCAGCCTGTAAAATTTCCGGGCGGAGAAGTGCGTCCACGCGCCTGCAAACGGTATATTTTCTGGTCCTTTAACAAGTCTGCTTTCAGTACAGTGCGTTTTGATGAAAGCCCTTTCACATGCTAATGCTAAAAAGAAATGAAAAAGGTCTAAGGATTTCAAATTCCGCACTTTTATTGGTGTTAATAGCGCGGGCTTTTAGGAACGGAAAAACAAACAAAACACCGTTGCTCTAATGTTAGTGTGCTTGGGGAACTTGGCCTTGAATTGAAGGTATGTTTGCGCGCGTACACACACACACCAAACACACACACACACACACACACACACCACACACACACACACGCACGCACGCACGCGCGCGCGCACACGAACGCACGCACACACGCACGCACGCACGCACACACAAACACACGCACGCACGCACACAGACATACGAACGCACGCGCGCACGCTCACACACACACACAGAGTCACATACACTCACAGTACACACACACACACACACACACACACACACACACACACACACACACACACACACACACACACACACACATACACACACACACACGTGTGTGTGTTTCAGAGTTACTATGGTTATTCCCAGAGGTGTGAAAGAAGAAAAAAATTAAAACAACATTAGCACAAGGAAAAAAGTACACAGTCTAACAAGGACGAACCGAGAGCGACTGAGCCCAGAACTTGCCAGTTTGCTGACACGCGGCAGCAGGGACAACAAATGGCCGTGCGGCTGTTGTAGGCTGGCAAACGGAGGTAGACCAAACACACAGACGGAGGTAGACCAAACACACAAACGGAGGTAGGCCAAACACACAGACGGAGGGAGACCAAACACACAGACGGAGGTAGACCAAACACAAAAACGGAGGTAGACCAAACACACAGACGGAGGTAGACCAAACACACACACGGACGGAGGTAGACCAAACACACACACAGACGGAGGTAGACTAAACACACAGACGGAGGTAGACCAAGCACACAAACGGAGGTAGACCAAACACACAGACGGAGGTGTTTGGTAGACCAAACACACAAACGGAGGTAGACCAAACAAACACACACAGACGGAGGTAGACCAAATACACAGACGGAGGTAGACCAAGCACACAAACGGAGGTAGGCCAAACACACAGACGGAGGTGTTTGGTAGACCAAACACACAAACGGAGGTAGACCAAACAAACACACAGACGGAGGTAGACCAAACACACAGACGGAGGTGTTTGGTAGACCAAACACACAGACAGAGGTAGAGCAAACACACAAACGGAGGTAGAGCAAACACACAGACGGAGGTAGACCAAACACACAAACGGAGGTAGACCAAACAAACACACAGACGGAGGTAGACCAAACACACAGACGGAGGTAGACCAAACACACAGACGGAAGTAGACCGCGCTTCCTGGTAAGCGCTGAGCCATCACGGTACGGTTCAGTGTGTCCCGGTTACCTCTGCCAACAATTGATCAATTTACTGGAATTGCTCTAATGGCCCGTGGCGCGCAGAATCCCAGACGAGAGGCCCAAATGACGAGCATTTCAATGAGTCCTTTGAATTTCAGACATGCCCTCTAGTGTTCGCCAAACTTCGCGTATTCTGCAATTTTTGCAACAAAGGAAGGGAAGTGATTGGCGCAAGTTCAGGAATCCGTTCCGCCTGGTCCCTACTTTTGCCTGGCATGCAGGCCTCGTGGGACGTCTGAATAAAATAACCAGGTCCTTTTAAAAATTAAAAAAATAAAGCAGAGAGGGGGAAAAAAGAGGTTAATGTGGTTTTATTCTCCAACGACCTCCGCCACACACACACACACACACACACGCACGCATGCACGCATGCACGCACGCACGCCACGCACACGCACACGCACGCACGCACGCACACGCACGCACGCACGTACGCACGCACGCACGTAAACACAGGCGCGTGCGCATACACACGCGCGCGCGCGCGCGCGCGCATCTTTCTTCCAGCCACTGCCATAACTGATTATGCCCCAGCTCTCGAAAAAAGAAGAAGCTAACGGACATTTTTTCGTTGGTGTAATGGGTTTTTTTATGGCAGTAAGTGTGTAACAGATAGCTCAGATTATATCAGGCTTTTCTTTTATAAGCGCGCACGTTGCTCACGCCAGCACAAATAAAACCAAAATCATTTGAATAGGTAGGTAGTGTTGCTTAATGTCCTCAGATGTCAGTTCATGAGTTGACATATTAGGGACAAGCTGAGACCGCTGCCGAAGCATGGTTCAATACAGCTTTACGTCCACGGAAACCAGAAGGCTCGTTAGGACGGACAGCTCAGGACGGCCACCTCGACTCTCACACAGCTCCTGAACTATGTAATCATTTGAATCCAGACGGTACGCTTTTTATATCCGCGATATCGTTGTCCTGGTTATCTGCAAGTAAGTAAGCATGGTGCTTAACGTCCACAGAAACCATGAGGCTTATTCGGGACGGGGGGAAGGGGGTGGGGTGGGGGGGGGGTATGGAGGTGGGGGAAGGGGGAGCTTATATACCTATTGCTACACCGTCACACGCTACACCGTCACCACCAGAATGACTTCTGCATTAAGATGGGCAGCGATGAGAGCCATTTTAATGTTTCATAATTGTGAGGGACAAAGTCACAAGACAGTGTCCACAGACCACGACTTTTGAAGTGAAAGGAGAGCCGAAGCAGATTCGAACCGAGGTCCCTCTGCTTACCAGCCTAACGCTCCACCGCTACGCCAAACCGGGCGTAAAACAAACACCAAGTTACTGACTTGTTTGTCAACGAGGTCGCCCTGATATAACCGTACTGGTTGACTGGGCGTAAAACACCAAGTTACTTCCTTGTTTGTCAACGAGGTCGCCCTGATATAACCGTACTGGTTGACTGGGCGTAAAACACCAAGTTACTTCCTTGCTGTCGTCACTGCCTACGCGTGACGCAAGAAAAAGATCTATGACTCAGTAATTTAGCAAGTTACGGTCACTTGTCTCATATGCTTGCAAAAACCGAGAGAAAAAGGTCTTTGCGATAACGCGACAGCATCGGTATAAAAATCGCATCAGACACCACCGCCGGTAAATGCCGTGTATGTATTGATCACTCTGGTGAAGCGTCACCGAAAACACGCGAAATGCGTGGCAGACAGACAGAGACGGTGGAGGGGGGGGGGGGGGGGGGGGGGGGGGGAGGCGGAGCGAACGATAATGCAAAACTGACTAATAGCCATTACAGCAGAACGGAGTTCACTGACTGGAACGAACGTGAACGTTTGAAACGTAAATGCAGATGAGAGTTTTATTGCATTTCCCATCACCACGACTGAGCAGCATGAAAGAAACAAGCGCTGAACAAAACGTGCCTGGATGAACAGAACGGATTTTTATTTTTTTATTCAGTCGAAAAGCTGGCAAAACTGAAGTGTCCACAGATGCCGCTTTCACTGAAAGTGAAGCCTTTCCCCAGCAAGCTGTGTTCGAGTATTGTATGTAGACTACACGCGCCGGGTTGCATGAAATATTGTTCGCGCTCGACTTAACAGGAACGAGTTTAGCCGGTAGAGATCATCAGTTGCGCCCGGTTGGTTGCACGGCTGCTACTACTGCTGCTGCTGCTGCTGCTGACAGCCAAGTCTCGTGCTGTCTGTCGAGTCTGTATGCCGATAATACATCGGCAGCAGAGGAGCTGACAAGCAGACGCTAAAAAGCAAGCAACCTCAGTTGGCCTACTCAGTCGCACAACGGCGACCAACCAATCCGGTAGTGTAGGCCATAGCCAATGGTGACTATTCAGTTTTCCCCCGCATAACTAACTGCTAGGGGCTTTTGTGGCCTATAATAAATAGCCTGTCTATTGACTCGCGAGGCTTCGCCGTTCGTATGAGCATTACACCGATGTACACAATCCAGTCCGACATGAAACCGACACAGGTGCGTTATACATACGCCAGCAGCGGCTTCTGGGGATCACGTGACGGCAGCTCTGTCGCGCGGCGCGTAAGTTTCAGGTGTGAACGCAGGAACTGCCAGATGAGTGCGGTGGAGCAGGTGTGGTAGAGGCCACGAGCGCTGTTCCGAGCCCGCTGGATGGAGAGCGCTTATCAACTCATTAATACGACTGCAACCAAACAGCAGCTTAACGGCCTTCCTCACCCTGCTGTTGTTGTCAGCTGTTTCTGGACACAGTCGCGGCGGTGGAAACGCCTGAAACTGACGCCGGGAGCGTTGAGTCACGTAGACCGTGGATGCTGACCGTCGCCAGTGCGCCGATGAAACAGGTAGGCTAAGAATGCAGGCAGTGTCGCCGTAAGGAAGTAAGTAACTTCGTGTTTTACGCCCGGTCAACCGGTACGGTTATATCAGGGCGACAGTGTCGTCGTCTTCGGAACTTTTTTGTTTGTTTGTTTGGTAGGTAGGTAGTGTTGCTTAATGTCCTCAGATGTCAGTTGACATATTAGGGACAAGCTGAGACCAATGCCGAAGCATGGTTCAATATAGCTTTACGTCCACGGAAACCAGAAGGCCCGTTAGGACGGACAGTCCAGGACGGCCACCTCGACTCTCACACAGCTCCTGAACTATGTTGTTTGTTTGTTTACAACCTTAACACTCGTTGTGCGCCTGACGTCTCCAGATGAGCCCTTTTGGCCGCGCAGTCGGTTTACACTCTCATTTATGTGGCGGGGACAGCTTCGTTGGTACAGCGTCCGACTGAAAGGCCAGGCGCAATACTGTCGCGGGTTCGAGTCCCCAGGTACGGCAAGGGATTTTTCTCCCAGAGTCAGCTTCCAGCGCAGACTCTCTGACGGTGTCCGTACAGCCCCCGTGTGCAATCGCTTGCATCAACACCCGTGCCCGCGTTAAAAATGCCAAACACTGGCAGCCATACGACAGTTTGGCCGCACGGAGACACTGCACACGCTGACAGGAATGGGTAGCGCTGCTCTTGCGGCTGCTGTGCCTTACCCAGTTAAGGCGACCCGGATTTCTCACGAGGGACAATGAAGTACTAAAAAAAAAAGAAAAAAAAAAGAGTCATCCAACAGAGGGAGACTGTTACTTTATCTCCTCTGATGGGCCCGCGGCACAGGCTAAATAAACTGACGTCGAGCTGGCAAAGGCAGACGTCGCAATTACTTGACTTGAACCGCTTGCGTGAAACGGAACCCAAACGCTTGGCTATACCACCCGCCCCACGTGCACGCACGAACGTGCCACGTTTTTTTAATGTTCGTGAAATGACTTTCTTTCCATCGCCACTAAAATCGAACGCACCAGCGAAATGAAGGATTCAGTACTGGATGTTAATTCCCCTCTCTCTCTCTCTCTGCCTGTCTGTCTGTCTGTCTGTCCGTATGCCTGCCTGCCTGCCTGGCTGTCTGTTTGTCTGTCTCTGTCTATCTCTGTATGTCTGTCTCCCTCCCTCTCTCTCGCTCGCTCGCTCGCCCGCACGCGCATGAAAACGACCCAAGGCAGAATGTGTATTTCAGTAATAATAGTGTTTACAAGAACTTGAACTGAAATTAGTAGCGAAACATTTTGGGGCAAAATATTTACCCCTCTTCACCCCCCCTACTCCCAAACACACACACACACACACACACACACACACACACACACACACACACACACACACACACACACACACACACACAACACACACACACACACACACACACACACACACACACACACACACACACACACACACACACACACACACACACACACACACACACACACACACACACACACACTACAGCAACCCCAGCGAAGCACGTGGGCAGAGACGTGCTAAATGCCAAGCGACATTTCGGGAGAAGACATTAGAGAGGGAAAAGCAAGTATCAGCGCTGCCTTGGGACCAGCACCGGATGGGACCACGCTGACGCAGCACTCGCTAAGTCCAGTGGACACTGTGACCAAGCAACGAAATGGACGGAAGACAGGACCTGGTTACCGGACAGCAGAGCACAGCCAGTGCCTACACCATACTCCAAGCCTCGCTTTCCGGCACTCTTCCTCCCACTCCAAGTCTCGCTTTCCGGCACCTTTCCTCCCACTCCAAGTCTCGCTTTCCGGCACCCTTCTTCCCACTCCAAGCCTCGCTTTCCGGCACCTTTCCTCCCACTCCAAGTCTCGCTTTCCGGCACCCTTCTTCCAACTCCAAGCCTCGCTTTCCGGCGCCCTTCCTCCCACTCCAAGCCTCGCTTTCCGGCACCCTTCCTCCCACTCCAAGCCTCGCTTTCCGGCGCCCTTCCTCCCACTCCAAGCCTCGCTTTCCGGCGCCCTTCCTCCCACTCCAAGCCTCGCTTTCCGGCACCCTTCCCATCCAAGCCTCGCTTTCCGGCACCCTTCCTCCCACTCCAAGCCTCGCTTTCCGGCACCCTTCCTCCCACTCCAAGCCTCGCTTTCCGGCACCCTTCCTCCCACTCCAAGCCTCGCTTTCCGGCACCCTTCCTCCCACTCCAAGCCTCCTTTCCGGCACCCTTCCTCCCACTCCAAGCCTCGCTTTCCGGCACCCTTCCTCCCACTCCAAGCCTCGCTTTCCGGCACCTTCCTCCATCCAAGCCTCACTTTCCGGCACCCTTCCTCCCACTCCAAGCCTCGCTTTCCGGCACCCTTCCTCCCACTCCAAGCCTCGCTTTCCGGCACCCTTCCTCCCACTCCAAGCCTCGCGTTCCGGCATTTTTCCTCCCACTCCAAGCCTCTCTTTCCGGCACCCTTCCTCCGAATTCTTCCGTAAATAGTTACGCCACTGAATGGGTACTTCTTATCTCCGCGCAGCTGTCTACCGAACTCGGCCCTGTTAAAACTTTTGTTAGCACTTGATGTCCCTCGTGGAAAATTCGGGTCGC
>JABMCL010002631.1:922500-942500 GCA_018857735.1 Alviniconcha marisindica | reverse complement strand
CGGGCGCGCCTCATGTTTACGTGCGTGCGTGGACGCTATGCTGCTTCCATATTCTCTTTAATACCCAAAACTCCAAGCACTGATTTATGACATCCTATATCCAGCCACTGCCATAATTATTGGTTACGCCACAGATTTCCGAAAATTCCAGTTAATTCGCAGTTTTTCGCTGGTGCTAAAGGGGCAATAAGTTTCTTACAGACAACTCAAATTATATCAGGCGTTTTATTATGTATATATAGCTGCCCACGTTGCTTACGCCATCACAGATAAAACCAAAATCGTTTGAATCGAGACGGAACTTATCTTCTTCTTTTTTCATTTTTTTCTTCTTTTTTTTAACCAGGACGGAAGCGCCTCATGTTTTGCGTGCGTGCATGGACACCATGCTGCTTCCACAGTCTCATTAGTACCCTAACTCCAAGTACTGGTTTATGACACCCTTCCACCAGCCACTGTCATAATTGGTTACGACACCCTTCCACCAACCACTGTCATAATTGGTTACGACACCCGTCCACCAACCACTGCCATAACTGGTTATGGCACCCTTCCACCAACCACTGCCATAACTGGTTATGACATCCTTCCACCAACCACTGCCATAACTGGTTATGACACCCTTCCACCAACCACTGCCATAACTGGTTACGACACATTCCACCAACCACTGCCATAATTGGTTATGACACCTTCCACCAACCACTGCCATAATTGGTTATGACACCCTTCCACCAACCACTGCCATAACTAGGTTATGACACCCTTCCACCTCCTACTGCCATAAATGGTTACGACACCCTTCCACCAACCACTGCCATAATCGGTTACGCCATAGGTCTCCTTCGTAATGTGGGAAACCTTGGATGAATCGCTGTCTGCCAGCCTGCGAGGTGTACCCACCCTCACGAGTTCGGGGCCCGACTCAGGACTTTCCTCTTTTGACAGGCTTTTTCACAGGCCATGGCAAACCATGTAGTCCTGTGACAATGGATTGTGTGTATGTCGGCGAGTATACGATAGTTGTGGCGTGAATGATGAAGTTTGTTGAAATGAATGTAAATGTGGACGTGGATATATATGCTAAGTTGTTTGTACAGCGCAGTGAGTTTAACTCGTGTTAGAGACAGCGCTTTACAAGACTTATTGATCTTCTTTTTTTTTAAACGATTAATGAAACACTAAAATGGCTCTCATCACTGCCCACCTGAATGCAGACGTCATTCTGGTGGTGACAGTGGTGCGATAGGTATATAATCTCCCTCTCACCCCCCACCTCCATACCCTCTCCCCCTTCTCCCCGTCCCTAATAAGCCTAATGGATTCTGTGGACGTTAAGCATCATGTTTACAAAACAAGACGAAGAAAACTGCATGATACGCAAGGCGGCGAACAAGCGTCTTTTCTCTCACAGAAACTGGTCGAGACCGAGAGAGCAGTGCCTCCGATAGTTGGCACGGAGAACTGGTTGCGACGCTGCCTTTAAACGTGTACTATAGAAGTAATGTAGCGCAGTGTCTCTGCCCTGATTCTATGGATTATAATTATAATATGTACGTATAGTGCTGCTTCATGACAGGCACTGAGATCCTGAGCAATTGCTGCTACGGCAACCCCACCCCCCACCCCCACCACTCCCACCACCACCACCATCGCTCGCTCATCCGCGGTGACTTCATGGTAGTACATACGCGCATCTTGTCTCTTTGTCTTGTAATCAATACTGTGCTGCTCGTGGTCTTTATCCTAGTATCGGGCATCTCTCTCTCTCTCTCTCTCTCTCTCTCTCTCTCTCTCTCTCTCTCTCTCTCTCTCTCTCTCTAGCTTAGCAAGCACTAGTTGTTAGACGGGGTTTTGACTGAACCTAAACTACAATCCTTGTAAAATAAAGTTTTCGAGTTCTCTTCCCCCCCCCCCCCCCCAACCCACTCTCTCTCTCTCTCTCTCTCTCTCTCTCTCTCTCTCTCTCTCTCTCTCTCTCTCTCTCTATATATATATATATATATATATATATATATATCTGTCTCTCTATGTCTGTCTCTCTGTCTCTGTTTCTGGCTGTCTGTCTGTCCGTCTGTCTGTCTGTCACTCTCTGTGTCTGTCTCTGTATCTGTCTCTCTATGTCTGTCTTTGTCTCTCTGTCTCTGTTTCTGGCTGTCTGGCTGCCCGTCTGGCTGTCTGTCTGTCTCTCTCTCTGTGTCTCTCTCTGTCTCTCTCTCTGTCTCACTCTGTGTGTGTGTGTCTCTCTCTTTCTCTCTCTCTCTCTGTCTCTCTCTGTCTCTGTCTCTCTGTCTCTGTCTCTGTCTCTGTCTCTGTCTCTCTCTCTCTCTCTCTCTCTCTCTCTCTCTCTTTCTCTCTCCCGCAGAGTTTTGGTCTCAGTCATTGTCAGTGTAGGATTCAATGGCTCAGCACAATTACAGCGAATGCTAGGAGGAAACCAGCCACGCAATACAGACCTGATCGCGTCAACATCCGTCACTGCGGCCGCTTCACGTTGAAACAACAGCTCATTAAGTAAGTAAACATGATGCTTAACGTCCACATAAACCATAAGGCTTATCAGGGACGGGCAGAAGAGGGGGAGGGTTAATGGAAGTCGGGGAAGAGGTAGGGATATTCCTATCGCTACACTGTCACCATCAGAATGACTCCTGCATTAAGACAGGCGGCGATGAGAGCAACTTTAATGTTTCATTAATTGTGAGGGACAAAGTCACAAAACAGTGTCCACAGACCACAACATTTGAAGAGAAAGGAGAGCCGAAGTGGGTTCGAGCAGAGGTCCCTCTGCTTACCAGCCTAACGCCTTACCGCTAGGCCAACCCGGCTCACAGGCCAAACCAGCTCAGTCGACTGAAGCCAAGTTTGTACCAAACACTGAAACGGGGCCTTCGCTTCGGAATTAAGAGAGACGTAACCAGCAGCCCTGTGCTGAAGGTCCCCACAGTTTCCTGCTTCCACTTTATCCGCCAGTTCTGCTTGGCGCGAGACCTGGGGGCTTGCTTGCCGGAGGGGGTCAGTCCCGCCCCGTCGTGTGACCTTTGCAGCCACACGGTTTGATTAGGCGCGCTGGGAGTTTCGGTGTGCCATGTTTGGTGCAACAAGAACAACTAGTGTGTCGGAGCCTTTTTTGTTTTCTTCCTTTTTTCCCTTTTTCTTTCTTTCTTCTTCTTCTTTTTTGCACCTTTCGCGCGGCGGACCTGTCTCAGTATGTTTCCTCGGCAGACTTTAATTCGCCAGTGTTTACCCGTCTAATGTTTCCTCGGCAGACTTTAATTCGCCAGTGTATATCCGTCTTAGTATGTTTCCTCGGCAGACTTGGCCAGTGTTTACCCGTCTTAGTATGCTTCCTCGGCAGACTTTATTTCGCCAGTGTTTACCCGTCTCAAGTTTCCTCGGCAGGCTTGGCCAGTGTTTACCCGTCTTAGTATGTTTCCTCGGCAGACTTGGCCAGTGTTTACCCGTCTTAGTATGTTTCCTCGGCAGACTTGGCCAGTGTTTACCCATCTTAGTATGTTTCCTCGGCAGACTTGGCCAGTGTTTACCCATCTTAGTATGTTTCCTCGGCAGACTTGGCCAGTGTTTACCCGTTTCAGGATGTTTCCTCGGCAGACATGGCCAGTGTTTACCCGCCTCAGTATGTTTCCTCGGCAGACTTTAATTCGCCAGTGTATATCCGTCTTAGTATGTTTCCTCAACAGACTTTAATTCGCCAGTGTATATCTGTCTTAGTATGTTTCCTCGGCAGAATTGGCCTGTGTTTACCCGTCTTAGTATGTTTCTTCGGCAGACTTTATTTCACCAGTGTTTACCCGTCTCAAGGTTTCTCAGCAGACTTGGCCAGTGTTTACCCGTTTCAGTATCTGTTTCCTTGCAGACTTGGACAGTGTTTACCAGTCTCAGTCTGCTTCCTCGGCAGACTTTATTTCGCCAGTGTCTACCCGTCTCAGTATGTTTCCTCGGCAGACGTTAATTCGCCAGTGTTTACCCGTCTTAATATGTTTCCTCGGCAGACCTGGCCAGTGTTTACCCGTCTCAGTATGTTTCCTCGGCAGACGTTAATTCGCCATTGTTTACCCGTCTTAATATGTTTCCTCGGCTGATTTGATTTAATTCGCTAGTGTTTACCCATCTTAGTTTCCTCGGCAGACTTGGCCAGTGTTTACCCGCCTTAGTACGTGTCCTCCGCACACTTTATTTAATTCGCCAGTGTTTACCGTCTCAGTATATTTCCTCGGAAGACTTCGCCAGTGTTTCCTAGGAAATTCAGGTTGCCGATGACTGTGTTTTCTAGGAAATCAGTGCAGGTTGCTGCCGTCTTCGTGTTACCAGTAAATGGATGTCTCAAAGAGCAGTGTGAAGTGTGAACGTTGTGGGCATTCCGTCTCACAAATATCAGCGGTCGATCGATCAGGAAGAGGTGGGGGGGGAGGGCATGTGTGTATGTGTGTGTGGGGGGGGGGGGGGGGGGGGGGGGGGGGGGACACAAAAACAACGGGCGAACAATGCCTCTGAACAGGAGCGGTGTATTCAGTAAAGACAGCTGTCGCAGACTGTGTTTGTTGAGGAAACCGAGTTTAATGAGTGATATATAATATATATATACACGTGTGTTACATATATACAACGACACGCCAAGTTGTGTGAATTACACACACACCACACACACACACACACACACACCACACACACACACACACACACACACACACACACCACACACGGACACGCACACACATACACACACACACAAACACACACCACAACACATACAACACACACGCGCGCACACACACACACACACACACACAAACACACACGCACCACACACACACACACACACACACACACACACACACACACACACACACACACCACACACACACACACACACACACACACACAAACACAAACACACGGACACACACACACACACAAACACACCGGCACACACACACACACACACACACACCACACACACACACACACACACACACACACACACAACAACACACACACAGCACACACACACACACACACACACACACACACACACACACACACACACACACACACACACACACGTGAAGAGCAGTGAGTCTGCTCAAAAGCAGAGAATAGCGCCATGTAAAAGCGATCGCTCTACATTATAAACACGCGTAAAGTATTCCACACTCCAAAACTGCTGTCATACCCGAGGTACCAATGTTAATTCACTGCACCTCCCTGGCTCTTACGGGAGACGGGAAGGGGGGGTAGAGATGGGGGGGGGGGGGGGGGAACTAAGGCACTGACCTTTCACCGGAAGCGGACTTCAATAGCAGGTGATGAATATTTCCTTGAGTGTTGAGGGGAATTGCGGACCGGCTCGCTACGATCCGTCACCAGCGGGAACTGCCGACCTGGGAACAAACAGGATGCTTGCGGTCCGGGAGGTCGTCCACCTCTTTGTCCTCGGCCGCCTTACTGGTCCTGTTTTCATCTTGTTAGTCCAGTTCAGACCTGATCACTTCAGCTCAAGATGACGTTTATCACGTCCTAGACACTGGCTCCGGGAGCATTGGTCATCTTGTCATTCCAGTTCAGTTCAGATCACTTTAGCTGAAGATGACATTTGTCACATCGGAGGGACTGTCGCGGGGATCTGTTGCCTCGTCAGTCCAGTTCAAACCCGTGATCACTTCAGCTCAAGATGGCATTTATCACGTCCTAGGCCCTGTCTCGGGGATCTTTTCACTCGTCAGTCCATTTCAGTTCAGTTCAGATCACTTCAGTTCAAGATGACTTTTATTACATCCTAGACACTGACTCCGGGATCATCGTTTACCTTGTCATTCCAGTTCATTTCAGGTCACTTCAGCTCAAGATGGCATTTATCACGTCCCAGGCCCTGGATCAGAGATAATGCTTTTCCATGTCAGCCCACTTCAGTTCAGACCAGTTCGGTTCAAGATGGCATTTATCTCATCCTAGACACTGGCTCTGGGATCACTGGTCATCTTGTCGTTCCAGTTCATTTCAGATCACTTTAGCTCGAGGGGGCATTTATTACGTCCTTACGTCTACTACTGGCTCGAAGATCATTTTTCACCTTGCGATTCCAGTTCAGTTCAGATCATTTCAGCTCAGTAGGGCATTTATTACGTCCTAGGCATTGGCTCTGGAGGATTATTCTCCACCTTTTTGTCCGGTTCGGTCAAGTTCAGCTCACTTCAGTTAATAATAATAATAATAATGTACATTTATCATGCGCTCATCAACGCCCTGAGAGCTCACATGATACATATTAACCTAAATATGATATTCTATACACATGTAGAGCATAGTTCTCCCAAAACAATTTACATAAAGTATTATAAAAAATATTTAAAAACAAACAAAAACAAAACGCACTATAAACACACACACACACACACACACACACACACACACACACACGCACGCACGCACACACTGACTGTAGCAGAAACTGGGTACTGATATTAGTTAGGATGGAAATACTGTGAGAAGAGGAAGGTTTTCAGTTTGGCTTTAAAAGATGACAGGGGTGAGCAGTGTCTAAGGTCTTGTGGGAGTGAATTCCAAATGTGGGGTCCAAAGCAAGAGAAGGCGCGGAAGCCACGAGTCTTGCGTTTGTGTTGTTGGATTTCCAGCATGCGGGTGTCAGAAGAAGAGCGTAGTTCAATTCAAGATAACAGCTGCACGCTTCTGAGCGCATCTATTATATGTTTGATGTAATTACGTTGAGGTAGGGGCGAATTTTAGGGTTTTCCTCTCTGGTTTTTTAATGGAGGTGCAAACTGCTTGTTGGACATTTTTGCGCTATGATCCTGCATTAGGATGGACAGTGAGGACAGCCACTGTAATGTTTCATTAATTGTGAGGGCAAAGTCACAAGTGGATAGTGTCACGCATGAACCACAGGCTTTGAAAATAAAGAAGAGCCGGCCGAAGCGGAATCGAACCAACGTCCGTCTGCTTACCAGCCGACCATCCTAACTGCTTACCGCTAGGTCCAATCGGGTGAGGTGTCTTTTGTAGAAGGGTACGTGTACGTGTCTTATTCTGGCCACTGAGATGCTGGCTGCCCCCGATGTGGAAGTCAGTCTCTGCGTTACGATGAACTGCAGTGGCAGCTGCAACACCACCGTATTACGGCAGCAGAACGTAAAAGATCCCGGTCACTCTGCCAAAAGCTGCAACACCCCCGTGTTACCACAGTAGCACGTAGAAGATCCCGGTCATGCTGCCAAAAGTGCAAGTGGCAGGTTACAGCTAAGCACACATGCTCCCTATGTGCGTGTGTTCTAGGCTTTGCATGAAATGACACTACAAACTGATGCATGGTTGTTTTGTGTACACAGAACGTGCGCCGAGACGGCAACAGTTTCACGTGGCACCGTGCAGCCATGTAACAACCAAAACAGCGCTGTCGGTACGCCGCTTCGATGAATATTCAAAAACGCGCTATAAAAGGCTACAGTTACTCATTTAGAATCGCACGCAGTAAAAGCGCAGCGAGTCTGCTAAAGAGCTATATAGAAGCGATCAACAACTACCCCTCGTCAGACGCGCGAGTGTGTGTGTGTGTGTGTGAGAGTGTGTGTGTGTGTGTGTGTGTGCGTGTGTGCGTGTGTGTGTGTGTGTGTGTGTGTGTGTGTGTGGTGTGTGTGTGTGTGTGTTGTGTGTGTGTGTGTGTTGTGTGTGTGTGTGTGTGTGTGTGTGTGTGTGTGTGTGTGTGTGTGTGTGTGTGTTGTGTGTTGTTAGTGGTATTGTAGAGCGCCCTGTGCTCCCACCTAGTGCGATGTCATTATTATTATTATGATGATGACTATTATTATTATGAAGAGTCGCTGACGTTGCTGTGGGGTGTTTCAGGGTCTGTGCGACATCGAGCCGAGCAGACACCGCCGACAGGGAATAACCGCAGCCACTTCCGATACGTACAACTGACGTCATTGGCTGTGACCTCTGGCAGTTTGCGTACCACCAAGAAAGGACGTCATCGTCATGTGTCGTGCAGCAACTACGTACCAGCAGCATCACTGACAAATGACGTCACCGTGCTGCGCCCTGCAGCTGTTACGCAACAGCAACACCAGTGACAAACGACGTCACAGCGGTGTGTCGTGCATTAAATGACTACTTAGGAACCAGCAACACCACTGACAAATGAAGTCACACTCTGCGCTGGGCCCTTCTACAAACCTGTACTACGTGTGACAAACGAACCACAAAGTAGCTAGCTCTGCCACTGACAAATGACGTCACTGTGTCGTGCCACGCGGCATTTAGCTCCCAGCAACGTCACTGGTGTCAAACCAATGACGTCAATGCGTGACGCAGAAGTCACGTCCTAGCATAGCCACTGAGCACACATCGTAACGTCACTGCTCAAGTAGCACGTGCTAACGACTGTCACTAAGCATAGTGCTGACGTCACTTCGTTTTCATTATGGAACATTGATATTTTACGCCTTCGTTTCCATTATGGAATATTGATATTTTATGCCTTCGTCTCCTTTGTGGAATATTCATATTTTATGCCTTCGTCTCCATTGTGGAATATTGATATTGTAAGCCTTTCATCTTCTTCACCTTCCGGCACACTCTACATACACACTGTGTTCTAGTTTGAAGATTACTAATCATCGTCGTTAGTTTAGAGCTTTCTGTGTGTCGTGAAGTGTTTGAAAAGCAGGTTTGTGTACTGTGTGGTGTGTACACTCATCCGTGGTTTGGATTACTCCCGCCTCCCTGTTTCATCTCCGCTTTTTTGAAGTGTATGTGTATGTGTGTCTGTGTGTGTGTATAGATATACATGGAATTGTTCCGTACCTTGGACCAGTTTTTATATGGATGACATTTTTTTAATCAAAACTGTTGATTGCTATTTTCGTGCGTAACAGCTCGAAATTCAAAGTTGTTTTACACGGTCAGTACAGCTGTTTTCAAATTCAAAAAGACGTCAAAATTCATAACACTTAAAAAAAAAATCTGCAGCTAGCCGAACAGTGTTACAAAAAAGCTTTTTGTGTGTTAAACATGTCGCAGAGGTTACCTGCCATCAAACACACACCGGCGTCAAAATAAAAAAAATGAACACTTGCCTCGTGTACAACGTTCAGGGATGTGTGAAGCCTACCTGTCCAACCGGTACATCTCTGTGCTAGTTCAGCGAAAGCTGCCACCTGTAGCTGTCTCATCTACCTGTTAAACTCGCTTCACTGACGAGGGAGGTTCAGGTGTAAACCTCACCGCCCTGCTTGCGTACCTTAATTCTGATTGGTCCATTGTGACACTGGCTTCCGCGTGATCACCACGCAATATTGGTCCTGTGAAGTTACACACCAGCGCGTCAATCAACGCAAACCCCAGTCTGTGCTTTCACACCCCAACGTGTGCTGTGAACAGAAGGTCCGTTCTGTGTGTGGGTTTTACCTCGCAACGTGTCGGTCAAAACGCAACGGCCCGTTTTTTGCGGTGTGGGCTACGTACACAACGACCTGTTGTCAGGACAACGCCCGCTTGGTGATTGAACACAACGTCTTGACCAGCGGTCATTTAGCACAACGTGTTGGTCAACACAACGACCGCTTGGTTGTTACATGCGCAACGTCTTGATCACCAGTAATTTAGCACAACAACGTGCTGTCAGACAACGCTCGCTTGGTGACTGAACACAACGTCTTGATCACCGGTGATTTAACACAACAGCGTGTTCTTAAAACAACGTTCGCTTGGTGATTGAACACAACGTCTTGACCACTGGTGCTTTAACACAACAACGTGTTGTCAGGACAACGCCCGTTTGGCGGTTCAACACAAACAACGTGCTATGACTAGAACGCGTTGTGTGTTGTTTTACAAAGTAACGTTTTCATCAGAAGCCACTGTTGGTGTGTGACATACAAAGTGCCGTTCTGCTTGACCGATCACAGCCCGGTATGAGAAAGTTGCAGCTATTCATACAGCGAGTACAGTGAGCAGCGTGTTTCAAGGTACACGTGTGATGGTATAGATGTCTTCATGCAATCACGTGTGATGGTATAGATGTCTTCATGCAATCACGTGTGATTGTACAGATGTCTTCATGCAATCACGTGTGATTGTATAGATGTCTTCACGCAATCGCTAACTGTTGGATTTTCTGGAAATTTGTGAATTTCGATTTTTGATGAAATGTGACTTCTTGATTTCGAGCCAATGTGTTGCATGATAAATGTCGGGTTACTAACGCTGTGACCATTTCCTTTTCACCGAGAATATGATGTGCGCGGATAACACGTGTGAATAATGTAGTTAGCTCTGTGTGAACAAATGTCCCAAGCCACCTCGGCCGGGTAATGCACTCACTGCCGTCGATTGCAGCCGGTAGTTAAGCGAAGCGGACCATGACGTGAGAGGACCCACGCGCTAAGGGGAGAGAGAAACTGGAACGAGAGTCGAGAAGGCAGCCTGTTGGACTCACACCCCTACAACGATTTCAGCATGGGCCCTTTCGCCAGCCACCCGAACACGTAGCAAGCCGCAGATGACCTCCAGACACTCGCGAACGTCCAACAAAACCTTGGAACGTCCTAACAACGATTTCAACATGAGAGCTTTCAATCGCCTGTGGAAGGCGTAGCTAACTGGCTAGAGCTAACAACGAAACCCTCCAGAACGTCCAGCGAAACCTTCAAACGCCCTCACAACGATTTCAGCTTGGGCGCCCTCACCAGCTTGTAGAACACACAGCCAACTCCAGCTGACATCGAAACACTCGCGAACGTCCAGCAGAACCTTCCGAACGTCCCACCCTTTCACGTGGTCGCTTAGCAGGACCCCCGCCAGCCAATCAGCATGCAGAAAGGGATCCGCTTCAACGACAACCAGCTGCTGTACCTGGCCAGCAGGGCCAAGCAGGAGAACACCATCTCGGGCTTCCTGTACAAGAAGTCCTCCGACCTGGGCAAGTGGCAGCTTCGCTGGTTCGTCCTGTACCAGAACCTGCTGATGTACTTTGAGTCCGACACTGCCACCCGCCCCTCAGGAGTAGCGTTGTTGGAGGGCAGCTACTGTGACCGCGCCATTACCCCGGCCGCCATCAAGGGCAGAGAGACAGACAAGCAGGTCAGTCTGTGTGTGTGTGTGTGTGTGTGTGTGTGTGTGTGTGTGTGTGTGTGTGTGTGTGTGTTGTGTGTGTCTGTCTGTCTGTCTGTCTGTCTGTGGTCGACAACCAGATCAGTCTCGGTGGTTGTGTGTGTGTGTGTGTGTGTGTGTGTGTGTGTGTGTGTGTGTGTGTGTGTGTGTGTCTGTCTGTCTGTCTGTCTGTCTGTCTGTCTGTCTTGTCTGTCTGTCTGTCTGTGGTGCCCGGTGTCTGTGTGTGTGTGTGTGTGTGTGTGTGTGTGTGTGTGTGTGTGTGTGTGTGTGTGTGTGTCTGTGATCGACAATCAGGTCAGTCTCGGTGGTTGTGTGTGTGTGCGCGTGCATTTGTACGTGCGTTCGTGCGTGCGTGCGTGCGTGCGCGCGCGCGCGCGCGTGTGTGTGTGTGTGTGTGTGTGTGTGTGTGTGTGTGTGTGTGTGTGTGTGTGAAAGAGAGAGAGAGATGCCTCTCTCTAGGCATGGAAGAGAGAAAGATGCATACTGTACGTTGGTGGCTACTACGCGTAAGACGGTGTACAACCACCGTGTGGCTGCGTGCACGGCCGACCCCAAAGCTTGTTGACGGACAAGCCAGTAACCGGATGCCGAGGGAAGCAGGCCGCCCTGACTGATCCAGTGAAGACATCGGATCCATCCAGAGAGTCCCACCAGGACTGCGTCCTCCTTCACTGTCGTGATGTTTCCCAGGCGTGTTCTTCACACTCTCGGGGCGTTCACACGAGTGTAGCGTGGTGTCTGTGTGTTGTCGGGTTCAGTTTGCCGTCTCTACCTCCGTAGAATTGCTGCTGTCAGTGTCGTAGTGATAAGAGGCTGTAAAGAACGGTTTGTGCCGGCCTCCGGATAGGTATGGGGTGATGCATGCTTTAGGCGCGAGCGTATCACTACGCACAGACACATTGACAGACACACACGCACTCACACATTTACGCACACTCAGACGAATACACACGTCTTCGCACGCGCGCACTCTGTCTCTCTCTGTGTCTGTCTGTCTCTGTCTGTCTGTCTGTCTCTGTCTCTGTCTCTGTCTCTCTCTCTGTCTGTCTGTCTTCTGTCTGTCTGTCTCTCTGTCTCTCTGTCTGTCTGTCTGTCTGTCTGTCTGTCTGTCTGTCTGTCTGTCTGTCTCTCTCTCTCCCCCTCCTCTCTCTCTCTCTCTCTCTCTCTCTCTCTCTCTCTCTCTCTCACACACACACACACACACACACACACACACACACACCTCTCTCTCTCTCTCTCCTCTCTCTCTCCTCTCCCTCTCTCCCCCCCCCCCCCTCCCCCGCCCAGCATGACTTCAAAGTTCGACAGTGCTGTTTAACAAGAGCGGCATGTAAACAATGCTTGTTCTGCCGAATTAGTCATCCGCAATTTGGTTACCCAGAAAGCAAGTTAATTGTCATCAAACTTATTAACTAGTATATAAATGGAAAACAGGATGCCAGAGCGCGGAAACAAAAGGCCAATCAGAACCAGCGGTATGCTCGTGTGCTAAATAGTGCGTGTGTTGTGAGCCTCCGTAAAAAGCTTTACGTCATTGGGAAACGGTGACAGGGTGTTCCTTTGAATCATAGTGGCTGAAATGACAGGGCCTGTCTTCACATCGTATGGGATAAGATGACGGATGACACTGCAGTATGGAAATCAAGATCTCAGGGGTGCATTTACATACTGCGAGGTAAAATGACACAGGACATATAAAAAAATGTAATCTTTGTAGATCCAAACACACGAAAGGTTCAAAAGAACGCTATTAATTATTAGGACGAAAACACAATCTGCAAATTTTCAGGGTAACCCCCTTTGTCAAGCTGCAAAACGACATTTAAACAACACTTCTTTGTAGTAAAGGACATAACCGTTACAATTTACATTTTGTACTGTTTGACTAACAGCCTTTGTACACGAATCATCTTAATGATTGCGAACGTTTACCGTGTGCTCCATTTACATAGTTCATCGTCACGTGCATGTTGTATGAAATAGGAACCTGGCGGTAATGTAGAAGGAATTTTTTTCTTCGTGAAATAATTGTGACCCGTGGTCATTAGTCATTGGCAATGTTAACGTTAACGTTAACGTTTGGTCATTCTACCTGTTTATCTCGGATCGTCTCCAACCTGTACCACTAATCTATAAACTAAAACAACTATATTTTCCGTATTCCTATTATTGTTTTATATATTATTAACTTGTATATTAAAATCAAATTTTCACTCTGTAATAGAAACTCAAAATAAGGAAACGCAACATTCACAGAATTTGGAGACGCAGAAAACAGCCGAAGATGTCTCATAAAGTGACGGAATATATGTAAAACAAATAGCACGTGCCATACGAGTAAATACATAAATTCCCACCAAAGGTACATCGTCATAATTTCTTTTTTTCTTTTTTTCTTTACTACTTTGGAGGTTGTACCTTTGGTGGTGTTTATATGCCTTGTATTTACTCGCATGCCAGGCGAGAGTTACCTTGGTTAAACTTCTTTAATGCCGAGTTGTCTCCCAATAGGTACTGGCGGGGACCGATATACCAGGAGGTGGGGGAAGAGGGAGACTATAGCTAACGTTACACTGTCACCAAAGAGGGAGACTATAGCTAACGTTACACTGACACCAAAGAGGGAGACTATAGCTAACGTTACACTGTCACCAAAGAGGGAGACTATAGCTAACGTTACACTGTCACCAAAGAGGGAGACTATAGCTAACGTTACACTGTCACCAAAGAGGGAACCTATAGTTAACGTTACACTGTCACCAAAGAGGGAGACTATAGCTAACGTTACACTGTCACCAAAGAGGGAGACTATAGCTAACGTTACACTGTCACCAAAGAGGGAGACTATACCTAACGCTACACTGTCACCAAAGAGGGAGATTATATACCTATCGCTACACTGTCACCACCAGAATGACTCCTGCATTAAGATGGGCAGCGACGGGGGCCATTTTAATGTTTCATTAATTGTGAGGGACAAAGTCACAAGACAGTGTCCACAGACCACAACTTTTAAAGAGAAAAGAGAACTGAAGCGGATTCGAACCGAGGTCCCTCTGTTTACCAGCCTTACCGCTAGGCCAAACCGGCTCACACACTCCTTTTGCTTGTTGATTCTACACAAAGCGCTCCAGGCCTCGTTCTGTTTCTGATTATTACACGTGCTTGAGTCTGAAAATCGCTGAGGTGGAAACCAGGAGTTACTAGCACCGCCCTTTAGATTTTCATGAGATTACTGCGGCTGGAATGAAGACAGTTTGAACTCAATCGAGACAGCGTTGGCAAGAATCCTGAAGGATGAGGAAGATCGGGACGGGGAAGAGTGGGGGCGGTTCTGGCGCGGCGGTACTAAAGAGCTTAAAGAGTCAACAGTCCGATCTGACTCCAAGCACTTGTTTACGACATCCTTCCTCCAAGGAGAAAGTGCCGGAAGCGATGCTCGGAGTGTGTGCAGTCCGATGTGTACCTGTTTGGACAGCTGTGACACTAGTTAGCATTTTTTCTACTTAGAGTCCGGCTGACCGTCACTGACGCATGTAGGATTCGAATTTGAGAAATAATTGGGGGGAAATCAACGGTTATGACAAACACACAAATGTCTTGGTCAAAGCATGTTCTTGAGAAGGCCAGTGTCCTTTTAAGCTATTTATGGTTGCACTCCCCGTCAGAGCTCAGGAGCTGCGTGAAAGTGGAGGTGACCGTCCTGGCCTTCCTGTCCCTAATAGTCTGCTCAAGCCAGAGCTCAGGAACTGTATGAATTCAGGTCGAGGTGGACGTCCTGGGTTCCTTTTCCCTAATAGTTCCTATGGTCTCTGTGGACGTAAAACAACAATGAAGTTGAACGTTCGATGTACCAGAGCTCAGGAGCTGTGTAAAAGTCGAGGTGGCCGTCCTGGGCTCCCTGTCCCTAGTAGTCTTTATGGTCTCTGTGGACGTAAAGCAACATTGAACTGTCTCTGCAGAATTCAGGAGCTGTGGGGGGCGGGGTGGGGGGTGGGGGTCGAGGTGGCCGTCCTGGTCTCTGTGGACGTAAAGCAACACTGAAGAAGAACTCTCAAGGTCTGTGCAAGACGTTTCGCGGCGATAAGAGAGTGCCAGGCCAGTGGTGGCAACACAGAGCGGCCGCATGTCCCTGCAACATCATCGACGTGAACCACGTGACACGGACAGTGCAGGAGCACGTCTGCGTCAGTAGGTGGTGCCCGTTTTGGTCCCGTGACGTCACGTACGGCACACAGCACGATTTGCCCCCTTTTCTCCCTTTCCTGCCCCTTGTTTTTTCTTCTTTCTACCCTCCCCTCCCCCCCCCTCCCCCCCTCCTCCCCGCGTTATCTCTCCATCTCTCTCTCGTCCCCCTTCCCCTATCGCTCTGTCTCCCTCTCTTCCTGTGTTTCTCTCTACCCCTCCCCCCCTCGCTCCCCTCTCTCTCTCCTGCCCCCCCCCCCCCCCCCCCCTTGTCTTCTCCGCCCCCCCCCCCCCCCCCCCTCCTTCCCTCTGCTCCTCCCCTCCGTCCCCCCCCCCCCCCCCTCCCGCCTCTCTCTTCGTCTCTCTCTCGCCCTCTCTCTCTCCCCTCCTCCCTCCTTCCCTCCTTCTCTCCTCTTCTGCTCTGTCTGTCTCTCGTCTTCTGTCTCTCTCGTCTCGCTCTCTCTCTCTCTCTCCCCCTCCTTTCTCTCTCTCTCTCTCTCCCTCCTCTCTCTCTCTCTCTCTCTCAGGGCAGATTACTGGCACACAAACATGATCTCATTTCCAGCAAGGTTCCTGCTGCGCTCCGACGTTGGGTTTTTCAGTAATAGAGTTTGACAAATCATAAAGATTACCACAGCTGAATGTTAAACTCGCATAGAACTCATAACACACACAGTTTGGGGTGTTTGTTGCCAGTTTTTTTTTTTTGTTTTTTTTGCTTTAGCCCAAACGTTTTGGCTAAAAAGAAAGAAAAAAGAAAAGAAAAAAAGATGCCGATAATGACATTGCCAACAGCCCGGCAGGGATGCTTTGATACCTCCTATACAAGCAAATTCTACATGTACAATTTGGTGCGGCGCCCCGTGAGGTTGCTTCGCAAAATCAATAAACAAATGGAGGTCATTAGAGCTCGAAAGACGACACATGATCGCAACAACAAAGACCCGAGTCGCCTACGCTAAATCTCACCTGGCGTGCGAGTAAATACAAGGTACATAAACCCCACCAGAGCCACATCCTCATAATACCTTTCTTTACCCCTTTAAGAAAACAAAAAAGAGGGGCCATGGGAGAAGGAACCAAGCTCAGTTCTCTCTACAGATATGCAGCAAAGCCGATCTCACCTGATCAGTTCTTGTCAACATCGTCAAAATAAATAAGTCTGGAACCCTTTCTTTCTGAAATGAAAACCTGCCAAGTCACTGCGTAGTTTTAAGTTCAGTCTGCGCAGTTGATTGACGCGTGCTACCAAGATGATGCCTTCACGTGGAAAATATCGATGTTTCACACTTCCTGGTCGCTGACTTGTAAACAGCCGATCCGGGTTCCTGTCGACCTGCGGGGCGGTCCGAACGTAACAAAGCCTGTTCAGGCACCATCACCAACCTGCAACTGTGGTCTTGAAGACCAGACGACCCCAACCTGCAACTGTGGTCTTGAAGACCAGACGACCCCAACTGTGATCTTGAAGACCAGACGACCCCAACGACCCCAACTGTGGTCTTGAAGACCAGACGACCCCAGCTGTGGTCTTGAAGACCAGACGACCCCAACTGTGGTCTTGAAGACCAGACGACCCCAACTGTGGTCTTGAAGACCAGACGACCCCAACGTGGTCTTGAAGACCAGACGACCAGCTGTGTCTGAAGACCAACGACCCCAACTTGGTCTTGAGACCAGAGACCAACTGTCTGAAGACCACGACCAACTGTGGTCTTGAAGACCAGAACAACTGTGGTCTTGAGCCAGACGACCCACTGTGGTCTTGAAGACCAGACACCAACTGTGGTCTTGAAGACCAGACGACCCTCAACTGTGGTCTTGAAGACCAGACGACCCCAGCTGTGGTCTTGAAGACCAGACGACCCCACGACCCCAACTGTGGTCTTGAAGACCAGACGACCCCAACTGTGGTCTTGAAGACCAGACGACCCCAACTGTGGTCTTGAAGACCAGACGACCCCAACTGTGGTCTTGAAGACCAGACGACCCCAGCTGTGGTCTTGAAGACCAGACGACCCCAACTGTGGTCTTGAAGACCAGACGACCCCAACTGTGGTCTTGAAGACCAGACGACCCCAACTGTGGTCTTGAAGACCAGACGACCCCAACTGTGGTCTTGAAGACCAGACGACCCCAACTGTGGTCTTGAAGACCAGACGACCCCAACTGTGGTCTTGAAGACCAGACGACCCCAGCTGTGGTCTTGAAGACCAGACGACCCCAACTGTGGTCTTGAAGACCAGACGACCCCACTGTGGTCTTGAAGACCAGACGACCCCAACTGTGGTCTTGAAGACCAGACGACCCCAACTGTGGTCTTGAAGACCAGACGACCCCAACTGTGGTCTTGAAGACCAGACGACCCCACTGTGGTCTTGAAGACCAGACGACCCCAACTGTGGTCTTGAAGACCAGACGACCCCAACTGTGGTCTTGAAGACCAGACGACCCCAGCTGTGGTCTTGAAGACCAGACGACCCCAACTGTGGTCTTGAAGACCAGACGACCCCAGCTGTGGTCTTGAAGACCAGACGACCCCAACTGTGGTCTTGAAGACCAGACGACCCCAGCTGTGGTCTTGAAGACCAGACGACCCCAACTGTGGTCTTGAAGACCAGACGACCCCAGCTGTGGTCTTGAAGACCAGACGACCCCAACTGTGGTCTTGAAGACCAGACGACCCCAAGCAACTGTGGTCTTGAAGACCAGACGACCCCAGCTGTGGTCTTGAAGACCAGACGACCCCAACTGTGGTCTTGAAGACCAGACGACCCCAACTGTGGTCTTGAAGACCAGACGACCCCAGCTGTGGTCTTGAAGACCAGACGACCCCAACTGTGGTCTTGAAGACCAGACGACCCCAACTGTGGTCTTGAAGACCAGACGACCCCACTGTGGTCTTGAAGACCAGACGACCCCAACTGTGATCTTGAAGACCAAGAAAGACCCCAACTGTGGTCTTGAAGACCAGACGACCCCAGCTGTGGTCTTGAAGACCAGACGACCCCAACTGTGGTCTTGAAGACCAGACGACCCACTACTGCTGGCTCTTGCAGAGCAGACAACGGTTCCCAGCTGATGCGCTACAACCAAACCACGGCAGCGGGAGGAACTGGAGAAAACGGCCACATTCATCTTGTAGACTGGACTCTCGAAACGTGGGGGGGGGGGGGGGGGGCCCCCCCCCCCCCCCCCCCCATCGAGTAGAAGAAGAAGAAGGAGAAGGATTCGTGCTTGTGGCTAACATGCTGCCATAAATATAGTACTTGTTTCCACTTTTGCTTTAATCGTCTTTACCCACGGCCTTGATAACGTGTTCGAGGATGGGTCAGGGTCAGGGTGGGGTGGGGTGGAGGTGGAGTGGAGGTGGAGGTGGAGGCACAGTTTTCGGCAATGGCTGTTGTCCATCGTGATCTGTTACCTTTAACTCTGTAGGGAAGTAAGCAAACGTGGTGCTTAACGTCCACAGAAGCCATAAGGCTTACTGGGGACAGGAAGAAACGGGAAAGGGTGTATAGAGGTGGGGGGAGGAGGGAGATTATACACCTATCGCCACACTGTCACCGCCAGAATGACTCCTGCAGTAAGATGGGCAGCGATGAGAGCCATTTTAATGTTGCATTAATTGTGAGGGACAAAGTCACAAGACAGTGTCCACGCACAAACCACAACCTTTTTGAAGAGAAAGCGGAGCTGAGGCGAAATCGAACTGAGGCCCTTCTGCTTACCAGCCTAAGGCTTACCGTTAGGCCAAACCGACTCACTCTTAAACTCTGTTCTAACTGACCCTTCTGGTTGAGATAGGCCACGGCGGGCCACAGGACCGAAAGCGAGGTTGGGTTCTGTACTAACATACTAAAATAATACTTTGTTCATCCCATTATATTACTTGACGTCATTCTTGCTGGGCTAGGTCAAGGCCTGTCACGAAATCGAGAACGAGATCGGATTGTACCCTAGTGACCTCTCTCGTGAAAATTCCTAAGAAGGGTCCATTCTTTGGAAGAAGGTTCCATTCTTGACTGTCGTCTATACATTTTGCATTACTGCTGAGGTTGGCAGGCCGACTAAGAAACACGTGCTTTATGAACCATGGAATAAGCAAGTAAGTAAACTGGTGTTTTGCGCCCAGTCAACCAGTGCGGTTATATCAGGGTGACAACCATAGAGACTCCCACAAAGAAATATACGTAGATCTGTGAAATATGTCATTTGCCCGTCTGTCCTGTTTGTCAGCGAACTGGGGAACTGATTTACTGCAGCCTGCGCTAATCTGGGTTGTCTCGCAACTTCCAGCATCAAAGGTATTTTACTGTAGCGGTGGTTACAGCCGGCGCCTTCATCGTTCATAACCATACAGATGTGGGTCTTTCCTAATTGTACAGATGTGGGTCTTTCATAATTATACAGATGTGGGTCTTTCCTAATTGTACAGATGTGGGGCTTTCCTAATTGTACAGATGTGGGTCTTTCCTAATTATACAGATGTGGGTCTTTCATAATTATACATATGTGGGTCTTTCATAATTATACAGATGTGGGTCTTTCCTAATTATACAGATGTGGGTCTTTCATAATTATACAGATGTGGGTCTTTCATAATTATATAGATGTGGGTCTTTCATAATTGTACAGATGTGGGTTCAGGTTCCGTGTAGTGTATGTAT
>JABMCL010002631.1:915000-917500 GCA_018857735.1 Alviniconcha marisindica | reverse complement strand
CTCATAGCTGGATGGATTGTCTTGCAGAGAGTTGTTCCTCAACAGTTACTTCTCGGACATTGTCTTTGTGACTTTGCCCCCGCAGAGCTGTTGAAACGAACAATTAGCGGAGTGCAGAAGTTGCTTCCCACCGGCGGGGTCCCCGCCTCCTTAACGTCGTTGTTCTGGCGGTGGCTGACGGTCTCTTCGGTCTTTGCGGGTCGGAGCGCGCGGACGAGCTATTCATCCCTACCCGACCCCCCCACCCCCACCCCCTCCCCCCCACCACCATCTCCCTGTCCCTAATAAATAATCTTTATGGTTTCTGTGGGCGTAAAGCACCATACTTACTTACTTACTGGCGTGATAATAACGTATGTGTGCATCAGTGGTCTATGTTCTGATTGTAGGGGTACAATCAGAACATAGACCACTGATGCACACATACGTTATTATCATGTCAGTAAGTAGGCTCACTGCAACAGCAGAGGCAAGACATCCAGGTTGTAGTAGTAGCTTGCTTTTTTACGCCCAGTCAACCAGTCAAAGGCTATAATTATCAGGGCGAGACAGCCAGGCAGCGAAGTAGAACACAGTCCTGCGCATAATACAGCCTTGCACAAAACCCATCGTTGGTTTAAACAAAGTTTTATTCATTCATCGTAATCATAAGCTCAACAAATAAGTACAGGAAACACAAAAGCAATATGCTTATTTGAGTGTTACCTATAGATAAAATGATAATCACACAGACATTTACGATGGCAAGATGGCAAATTGTTGTCAAAACGTCAGAGGCAACAAAACCAACAAAGACCAAAATGTCAACAAAAAACAAACAAACAAGCAAACAAAACAAAAAGCAAAACAATAACAACAAAACGGGAGGAGGGGCGTTAGCTGTGTTTTTGTGCACGTCTTAAGATCTCCGGTTGTAAATCTGGAGGCTGTGCATTGTGACAGCTAGTGAACCGGACGTGTGTTTGTGATTTTGGAAAGAAACAAATTCTTGCCTCCGTTTTAGTGTGCGAATTAACCCCTTCACTGCCGGGATGTCATTTCAAAAACGACCATTAAAAAAGTGCGAAATTTGAAACCCTTCCGCCTTTTTGTTTTCATTTTTGCACTGGCATGTCAAAGGATTTTCATCAAAACGCGTAGCATTGAAAGTAGATGCGTTTTATGACAGGAAAATATACTGTCTGCAGGCGAGTCGGCGCATCTTTCGGCCCGGAAATGTTACCTGCTGGGGCAGTGAAGGGGTTAAGATTTCCGGTTGCAAATCTGGAGGTTGTGTATTGTAACAGTGAGTTCTCGCCTCCGTTGAGTCCACCCAGTGCATAGTGATTGTTTGGGGGATCCCTTTGTGGAAAATGTGATACTATTGTCAGTTAGGTCAAATGTAAAACATTGAGATGTGTTCGATGCTGGGTTATTTGTAATGTAATGTAAAAGGGGATTTATAAGGCACTTATACCTAACTTGAGCCCGAAGCGCGCTATTCAAAAACAACAGGGTTGACACAATATATACAGAACCAAGAGCACAATGAAATCCGACCAGTTACTTAAATCAGACACACTACAACACTTCATTCAATGTCTTTCTCATCACTTCCAAAACAAACACGTGCGCGCATGCGCACGCAGCCCCACCCACTTCCACACCCACACACAACGCACGCACGCACGCACGCACGCACGCAACACACACACACACACACACACACACACACACACACACACACACACACACACACACACACACACACACACACACACACACACACGCGTGCGCGCGCACATAGCGAGCGTGCTAAATTATCAGGTGTTGGCAGCAGATGTTCTGTTAAACTGTTAGGATGATTGTGATTACTCGATTGTACATATGTATTGCTTCGGAAATTCTGCAACATGATTCTTTACAGCTGTCTCTGTTTGTCTGTCTGTCTCTGTCTCTGTCCATCTGTCTGTCTGTCTGTCTGTCTCTGTCTCTGTCTCTCTCTCTCTCTCTCTCTCTCTCTCTCTCTCTCTCTCTCTCTCTCTCTCTCTCTCTCTCTCTCTCTCTCGTTGGACTAGTTGTTAGACAGGTTTTTGACTGAAGCTAAACTACAATCCTTGCAAAATAAAGTTTTCCGAGTTCTCGTCTCTCCTTTCTCCCTCGGTAAAATTGGATAATTCTTCGCGTTCGTTACGTTCAATGGTAGCATCAGTTTAGAATTGTGATTTTCCACAGGTCAGTCACATCATCATCTGCTTTGTTCTGTTATAGACTAGCGTTCGTTCTTGACGCCCACATGTTGACAGAGACAGTTGGGGCCTACTGTTGGAGATTCAGTGAAGATAGACCACGCTAGCCGGTGTCACGCTAATTGTGGTTATTGGATGGCTGCTGGGGGTTCTGACTGACTGGTGTTCAACGCCGGTTCACCAGATGTGGTTGTGGAGCTGTAGGTCTTGACTGACTGGTATTTAACGCCACAGTTCAGATGTAGTTATGGAACTGGTGTTTAACAACATAG
>JABMCL010002631.1:887500-902500 GCA_018857735.1 Alviniconcha marisindica | reverse complement strand
CCGCTCTCACTCACGTTCATTACTGACCATTATCTTTGGCACTTTGGATCAAAGCAATCTTGCTGCAGTCGAATGTTAAGTGTGTGTGTGTGTGTGTGTGTGTGTGTGTGTGTGTGTGTGTGTGTGTGTGTGTGTGTGTGTGTGTGTGTGTGTGTGTGTGTGTGTGTGTGTGTGTGTGTGTGTGTGTGTGTGTGTGTGTGTGAGAGAGAGAGAGAGAGAGAGAGAGAGAGAGAGAGAGAGAAGAGAGCTATGGCGTCGGTGGTAGTAGCATAGTCCAGTAAGGAGTACAAGTGTTAATGGACATGCCGAGAGCGAGAGTAGAGTCACTCAGTAAGAACCTGAGAGTAAGTCACTCTCCCCCTCCCTCCCCTCTTCAGTCTTTTCCTCGCCCCCCCCCCCCCCCTCCCTCTCTCGACTCCTTCCCCCCCCCCCCTTACTGGATGTGCTAGTAGCACGCCCCGAGCATCGCTTTCCGACACCTTCCTCCAAACTCTGCCAGAATTGGTTACGCCGCTGAAGGGGCACTCTTTATCTCCGCGCAGCTGTCCAGCGACGCTGTCGGCGCCCTCAGAAGATTAGGGGAAAGAGTCTTTGGTTCTAACAAGACTGTGGAAGCAACATAACGCCACAAGGCACTCACGTAAACACGAGGCGCGTCCGCCCCGGGTTAAAAAAAAAAGAAAAAAAGAAAAAAGAAAAAAAGTTCCGTCTCTGTTCAAACGATCTGGGTTTTATTTGTAATGACGTAAGCAAACGTTGGCCCTTACCAAAAAAAAAAAAGAAAAAAAAAAAAGCTTCATATAATGTGACTTGTCTGTTACAAACACACTGCCATTTGAGCACCAACGAAAAACTGTCCTTTAGCTCACACTTTTTCCAAACTTGTGGCGTAACCAGTTATGGGAGTGGTTGGAGGAAGGATGTCGTAAACCAGTGGTTGGAGGAAGGATGTCGTAAACCAGTGGTTGGAAGAAGGATGTCGTAAACCAGTGGTTGGAGGAAGGATGTCGTAAACCAGTGGTTGGAGTTTGAGGGAGTAACTATATATACAGCTCCATCATCTCCAGAAGACTCGTGAGCCGGTTTGGCCTAGCGGTAAGGCTTTAGGCTGGTAAGCGGAAGGATTTCGGTTCGATACCGCTTCGGCTCTCCTTTCTCTTCAAAAAGGTTGTGGTTTGTGGACACTTCATGTGTTGGGACTTTGTTCATCACTTCCTACTGAAACATTAAAATGGATCTCATCATTAATGGATCTTAATGCAGAAGTCATTCTGGTGCTGACAGTGCAGCGATAGGTATATAACCTCCCCCTCCCCCCACCTCCAGACCCCCTTCCCCCCTTCTCCCCGTCCCTAATAAGCCTTATGGTTTCTGTGGACGTTAAGCACCATGTTTACTTACTTCCAGAAGACTTGTACCTCACCCCACGCACATACCGATGAACTGCTGCCCTTGGTCTGAGGCGGGTGGGCCGGCTGACCGTCATTTGTCCGAGTGAGGTGTGGGCTGGAACACGAAGTTACTGACCAGATTCTGTTATACCCGCACCCACTGCAGCATGCATTCATGCACGCACGCACAGAGAGAGAGGGAGAGAGAGAGAGAGAGGCAGACAGACAGACAGAGACAGAGAGACAGAAAGAGACAGACAGACAGAGACAGAGAGACACAGACAGACAGACAGACAGACAGACAGACAGACAGACAGAGAGTCAGACACAGACAGACAGACAGTCACAGACAGAGAGCAGACAGACAGACTCAGAGACAGAGAGACAGACAGAGACAGCCACAGAGAGAGTAACTTGTTGTTTTACGCCAGTCAGCCAGTACGGTTATATATCAGGGCGAGAGGGAGAGAGAGAGAGAGAGAGAGAGAGAGAGAGAGAGAGAGAGAGAGAGAGAGAGAACTCGAAAACTTTAATACTCAAGGATAGCAGCGTTAGGTTCATTTGGACCTATCTAACATCCAGTCCTTGCTATACTACAAACACAAATAAACGCGACAATACCACAAACAAATGTTATAAGCACGATTAAGCAATTCATTAATGCAGTTTCACAGTTCCTACAAATGTGCAGAAACATCAGAATTAAATTGAGAGACAGACAGACAGACAGAGACAGACAGATAGAGACAGACAGACAGAGACAAAGCGACAGAGACAGACAGACAGACAGCCACAGAGAGAGTAACTTGTTGTTGTCGCCAGTCAGCCAGTACGGTTATATATCGGGGAGAGAGAGAAGAGAGACAGAGAGACAGAGAGACAGAGAGACACAGAGAGACACAGAGACACAGGGAGAGACATACGCGTGCACAGTTAGACAGAACTTAGCGTGATGCCTATTTATTAAAAGCTGAAAGGTAAAGCGATAAATCTTTCGGGGACTGGTTTGAAGTCTGACCGTCCCATGTTAAAAATTGACAGGCAGTTGACACATGTCATTTCTCGATCTGTGCCGTTGGAGACAACAGCTTGGCGGTTAGATCGGCAAGGCCACGCGGCCTGATTCTGTGTCGTTTTGCGAATACTTGCTTATTTTTCTTCTTCTCTTTTTGTGTGTTCAGAATCGTCTCCACAGCAGTCATCTATTATTAGACTAGTCGGCCAATAGAGGGATGGCACAAGCGATCACTTTGGCAGAAGGTGTCAAGGGAGTTAATAAGCGCTCGAAAGACGTCACACAACAACAAAGACCTGAGTCGCCTCCAGTTTGGACCAGCCCCACCCCCACCCCCAACCCCCCAAAAACAACAACAACAACAACAACCACACACACCAAAAGACAACAACACAACAACAATACAACCACCACAACTCAATATGCTACTTTGAACCCATTAAAGTATCACCGCGTCTCAGTTTAAAATAACCCCACGGTTCCTTCCGGCCCTTCATTGTAGTCACTAAAGACATGAAACGACGACAATGGCTTTTAATGCAGTCTTCTCATGCTGGCGCTTTGGCAGAAATGAGCACACACGTCCTCTTTTGTTCTCCTGTCTGTCGTTTTGAAAATAAGCACAGCCCTGTTTCTACGGAGAGCGGCGAGAAATCAATCGGCCGTTTGTTTAACTCGCCTTTCGGAATAGTTGAGGACTGTATGTAGGTCAACAGCAAATTTCCGACGAAACTCGTCTATGAGAATTCACTGGGTAGCTGGCAAGAGGTTACTGGAAGGATTCCCGCTGACAAAGCTGCGGTGTTCTTGTGATGTCTAAGTGCATCTATGGGTAAGCGTGTTTCCTCATTCAGTGTAGTTTATCGGCACGAATAATGGCCATATTCGCGTTTTGCAGCATATCTGATTCACGCTGGGTTTTTAATAATGATAATGATAGCAGATATTCATTTACAGCTCTGCTGTATAACCCGAGTTAAGCTCACTGTGCGGAACAAACAACTGGTGACAAAAATAGTTACTCGCAGCTTAACAATCGGAACAATGACTGTATCCCATTGTGCCATCAAAACATCGCTTAAAATAAGCAAGCAACTATCTGTCTATCTATCTATCTATCGGTCGATCGATCTATATATCTCTATATATAGTTGTTTGCTTATTTTAGGGAATGCGTTACTCTCTGGTACAGCTAGATCTAGTTCTTTCCCTTTCGCAGGCAACTTCTAGTGCATACTCACTTACGGTGTCCGTACAGTGCCCGTGTGCCATCGCTTGCATAAACGTCTGTGCGCATGTTAAAAATCCCAAACACTGGCAACCATGCCATTGTTTGGACACACGAACATACTACACACATTGGTAGGAATGAGTAAGCTCTGGAAATGGTAATGCTCTTGTGGTGAATGCTGTGCCTTACCCAGGTAAGGCGATTCGAATTTCCCGCAAGGGACAAAGAAATGCCACCACAAAAGAAAGAAGAAGAAAAAAAGAGAGAGCAAAAAATTACTGGTGCTGCTCCGAGTAGTACGTGCACCATGCGGTGACAGCCGGATCAGCCCAGTGAGGGCGCAACAACGAGTCAGTCACTGGAGGTTGCCACAACCTTCCCTCGAAGCCAAGTCCTTAGGACCCCCCTCCTCCACCTCCCCCTGCCGCTCCTCCCACACACACACACACACACCGACCGTCTCCTCAACTTCTGAACTTGGACACATGAAAGGAAGCAAACTCCAAGCACTGGTTTACGACAACCTTCCTCCAACCACTGCCATGATTACTACATGGGGTCTCGAAAAACTGTCCGTTAGCTGACAGTTTTCCGTTGGTGCTCAAATGGCTGTACGTTTGTAACGGACAACTTAAATTATATCAGGCGGTTATTTTATAACCGCGTACGCTGCTTACGCCAGCACAAATAAAATCTAGATCGTTTGAATCGAGACGGGACTACTTTTTTTAGTTTTCTCTCTCCTTTTTTAATCTTTTTTTTAAACGCATGGTGGACGCACCTCAAGTCTATGTGTGTGTTTGGACACTATGTTTGTTCCACGGTCTTATTAGTACGCACACTCCGAGCATCGCTTTCCGGCACCTTCCTCCAAACTCTGCCAGATTTAATTACGCCACTGAAGGGGTACTGTTCATCTCCGCGCAGCTGTCCAGCGACGCGGTCAGCGCCCACCGAAAGGTTTGGGTACTAATATGACTGTAGAAGCAACCTAGCGCCAAAGCACGCACGTAAACATGAGACGCATCCACCCCGGGTAAAAAAAAAAGAAGAAGAGTTCCGTCTTGATTCAAACAATTCTGGTTTTATTTGAGCTGGCGTAAGCAACATGGTCAGTTCCAAAACAAACGTCTGATATAATCTGAGTTGTTTGTAACAAACTTACTACTGTTTGAGCACCAACAAAAAAACTGCTCGTTAGCTGACAGTTTTCTGGACCCTATGGTTGAAGGAAGGATGTCGTAAACCAGTGCTTGGAGTTTGATTAGTACCCAAAACCTTTCGAAGGGCGCTGACAGCGTCGGTGGACACACGAACATACTACACACATTGGTAGGAATGAGTAAGCTCTGGAAATGGTAATGCTCTTGTGGTGAATGCTGTCTCTCTTTCTGTCTCTCTGTCTCTCTCTGTCTGTCTGTCTGTCTGTCTGTCTGTCTGTCTGTCTGTCTGTCTGTCTGTCTCGTCTGTCTCTCTCTCTCTCTCTCTCTCTCTCTCTCTCTCTCTCTCTCTCTCTCTCTCTCTCTCTCCCCTCTCTCTTCAGTGACGTAACCAAGAATCTGGAGAAAGGTGGTGGAATGGAAAGCGATGCTGGGAGTGTGGGGAGGGAGAACAGTGCATTTTGGGTCATACCGTCCAAGGACGACTACGTCATCGTTCCTTCCATCAGCCAGCAGCAACGTTGCACGGTGATGTGCTTCGGACGCAAGACTGAAGGACCCCACTGCTAAGAAACCAGGAGTTCTCAAAGGTTCTGTCTTTAAGCGCTGGATATGGGTTTGCGTGCCTCACCTCAAGTTATGCCTGAAGCTCCAACCTTTGCATGTGTGCCTCGCCTCAGGTTATGCCTGCAGCTCCAGGTTTTACATGTGTGCCAAGCCTCAAGTTACGCCTGCAGCTCCAACTTTTACATGTGTGCTTCGCCTCAAGTTACGCCTGCAGCTCCAACTTTTACATGTGTGCTTAGCCTCAAGTTACGCCTGCAGCTCCAACTTTTACATGTGCGCCTTTTACATCTGTCCGTTCATGCATGTTTTCCTCTTACGCCTCAGCTCCAACTTTCTGTCCTTTTACATCTCTCTCTCTCTCTCTCTCTCTCTCTCTCTCTCTCTCTCTCTCTCTCTCTCTCTCTCATTTAAAAACATATTTTTCTTCTTTCTTTTTTCCGCCCTATCTCCTTCCAGCAAAAAAAGGGGCGTGCAATGTAAAACGTGAATCAGGCTCTCTTTTTTTCTCTTTTTCTCTCTCTCTCTCTTTTTTGATGACATAATTATTTGTTCCTGATATGACCTTCGCTATAAGTGTCCACGTTCATTCAATCAGTCGATTAATGAACAACGTCCTCTGGTCCGATGTAAGAAGATGGCGTTCCTATATCGCATCAGAGGACGTTGACTTAATAATAATGTTAATCAGAGTTATAAATCGCAAAATCATGTACGTAGAGACTGTCCTAAGCGCATACACGCACGCACGTGGGCGCGCGAGCACACACACACACACACACACACACACACACACACACACACACACACACACACACACACACACACACACACACACACACACACACACACACACACACACACACACACACACACACACACACACACACACACACACCACACACAACACCACACACCACCACACACACACACACACACACCACACACACACACACACACACACACACACTACACACACACACACACACACACACACACACACACACACACTCACACACTCACACACACTCACACGCCGCGCGCGACACACACACACACACACACACACACACACACACACACACACTACACACACACACACTAACACACACTACACACACCACACACAAAACCACACAACACACACACACACACCCGCCACGACACACACACACACACACACACACACACACACACACACACATCACACACACTCACACGCGCGCGCACACCAACACACACACCACACACACACAACACACACACACACACACACACACACACACACACACACACACACACACACACACACACACACACACACACACACACACACACACACACACACACACACACACACACACACACACACACGAGTACACTGACTATACAAAACTTAACACACAACTTAAACGGACAACAAACAGAAACTCGAGGCGGAGGAAGACGGCAGCGCGGAGCGGAAAACATGGCAGGTCTATAGTTCTGGGAAAAGAAATGCTTCAGGTTTGATTTGAAGGAGTCCAGAGAGGGTTTCTGTCGGAGAGAAAGGGAAATTTCATTCCTTGTAGACGGGCCGACGACAGAAAATCGAGGAATTTGAAGACCTTCTCTCGACTCACGACCACAGATTCAACACAGCTAAGCACTTAAGGAATAAAATAATCTGAAACAAGAATGACTGCTAGCGTTCTAAAACAAGATCCAAATACATAAAAGGTTCGAAAAAACGCTGTTTATTAGGACAAAACACAACATGCGAATTTTCGGGGTAATCGCCTTCATCAAGCTACAAAACGACACTTAAACAACAGTTAAACGGTGAAAAACGATGAAAAATGAGAGGCAGAGAGCTAAGACACTTATCTGTTTTGGGTTGAGCTATGTTGTTTTCCTGTCCAGTGCTTGGAAGAATGTTTACATTCTTTAAGGAGTAATCTCGGGTTTGAGTTCAACAGCTGTAAGAGCAGCGCTACCCATTCCTTTCAGTGTGTGCAGTGTGTCCATGTGTCCTGACAATGGTATGGCTGCTACTGCTTAGGATTTTTAACCTTCCTCTTCTCACAGTATTTCCATCCCAACTAATATCAGTACCCAGTTTCTGCTACAGTCAGTGTGTGTGTGTGTGTGTGTGTGTGTGTGTGTGTGTGTGTGTGTGTGTGTGTGTGTGTGTGTGTGTGTGTGTGTGTATGTGTGTGTGTGTGTGTGTGTGTTGTGTGTGTGTGTGTGTGTGTGTGTGTTTATAGGGCTTTTTTGTTTTTGTTTTGTTTTTGTATAATTATGTAAATTGTTTTGGTAGGACTGTGCTCTACATGTGTATAGAATATCATATTTAGGTTAATACGTATCAAGTGAGCGCTCAGGGCGTTGATGAGCGCATGATAAATGTACATTATTATTATTAACGTGCACACAGATATTCATGCATACGATTGCGGGGGGGGGGGGGGGGGGGGGGGGGGGAGGAGGAGGGGAGGGACTAGGGACCCTAGCGCGACCCATTTGTCATGCTGTGAATTTCTGTGTGTATCTAACGATTGTTTAATGCTTCACTGCAGCTCCGACAGCTTTCATTTAAAGTTCCGCTGCACCCATTCCAATCAAGGATGAGTGTAGCGTGCCGCTTGCTGATTGGCCGTGTAGGCTGCAGCGGATAAAGGGGAAGTAATGCAAATATATTCCTGAAGTTGCTGCCCTTCATTCTGCGTGGTGGTCTTTGATCAGCGGAGAAGATTGAACAGTTGTGTGCGATGGAAAGGAAGAGCATAGTTCCATTAAAGGTCCGTGGAGCTTCTCGCGGCTTAAGACACTGATCCGGTGCAGATTTTCTTTTGCTCTTGTATTCAAGACGCTGTTGCCAGCCCTGTTTATTTCCTGATTACCGCTTGTGTCACGTGGAGCCTGGGGCCAGGTTCTGGCAGAGACAGTTCATTCAGGCTGGCAGGGAGGCTCGCAGAGTTTCTGCCCGCCCCATCGCTCCTTCACATCTGTTTCCTTTTCCCATTCCCTTCCCTTCCCGCATCATCAACAACAATCACAGTCCTTTTTTACTCTCTCTCTCTCTCTCTCTCTCTCTCTCTCTCTCTCTCTCTCTCTCTCTCTCTCTCTCTCTCTCTCTCTCTCTCTCTCTCTCTCTCTCTCTCTCTCTCCCCCTCTCTCTCTCTCTCTCTCTCTCTCTCTCAAAATGTCTCCCTTTATCCCACACCTCCCTCTTTGTCATGTACTGTGACAATTCTGGATATACGTGTGATTGCTATTTCATATGATTTACATGCTCCTCTGAACAGTTTGCTAAAGTACAGTTTGCAATCATTTGTTTGCTAAAGTACAGTTTGCAATCATTTGTTTGCTAAAGTACTGTTTGCCCATTTGTTTAACCTTCGTGAAGGCCACAGGCCCGTCAAATAAACGTTTGCGTCTTCTCTCTCTCTCTCTCTCTCTCTCTCTCTCTCTCTCTCTCTCTCTCTCTCTCTCTCTCTCTCTGTTTTTTGGGGTTTTTTCTTTTTCTTCTCCAAGCGTAAAACTGTTCTCATTTGTTGTTATGTGGATCAGCTGCAAAAGCGTCGAACGTAAAACACATCAAAAGCATTATTCTTTTCTCCCGTGGCCGGCCATTGTCAGTTCCAATCGACTGCATGTTTGCGGGGTCACCGGGGGACCTGCCCCGCGTCTGCCATCTTGCACTCGGCACTCCGAGCTGGAGAGAGCGCCTCCCTTGTGGGAAGGGAGGTAATGGCAGGAAGTACGTCAGCGCCTGCTGCTGTCCAATGGCTGTGCTGCTGTGGAACGCTGGGATCGGATTCTTGTGGGACATCCGCGGCGCCAGACCGCCCAAACGGGCATTTTTTGCGATACTCGCCAAATATCATTGATCAGCGAATAATGTATGCTCTGCAAGAGTTTTCCCGCTATGCCGTTTGTAGCGTATTTGTTTGTTCGTTAGAGTTCTTCCAGCTCAGAGCTCTGAGGTTCACCCAGTGTTGGTTTAGAGGAATGATGATATAGCGTGTGCAGCCGTTTCCCCGCACCTGTACTCACGGTCATTCATCCAGGTGTGGTGTTGGTACCCGAAACTCCGGCAGATATTCTTCGGCTTCGGGGATTTCAGTAGTGGAGTTTTTCATGTCATGAAGATTATTGCTACGGGTGGCACAACAAACATTTTGCTGCAGCCCCAGTATTCTGGGTAGAACACACACACACACACACACACACACGCACGCGCGCACACACGCACGCACACACGCACACACACACACGCACACACACACACGCACGCACACGCACGCACGCACGCACACACGTCTATCAGTGGCAATGTGACTGAAGAAAAGGTTTTTGAAAAGAGAAAATATATACGATTCCTTGGTGTTGCTGCGCCTCCCTGGGCGTACAGGAAAGCAATTAGAAGAAGTAATGAACACACCTCGTTCCACTGCATTCAGTCACACACGGTCTTTGAGAACCCTTCACATGTCAACAACGTAGTTCAAACACTCACGGCTTTCAAGGGAGACCCGTTCCTGCACGGAAGTGTTCGTACAGAAAAGCAATTAGAACAAGCAATAAACACATCTCGTTTCACTGCGTTCATTCACACACGGTCTTTGAGAACCCTTCACATGTCAACAACGTAGTTCAAACACTCACGGCTTTCAAGGGAGGCCCGTTCCTGCACGGAAGTGTTCGTTCTTTTAGTTGGATATGGTGACCGTTCGGAGGCGGTGGCGACGGGAGGGGGGTGTGGGATCAGGGGGAGGGGGGAGAGATATGGTGTTGGTTCGTTTGACTTGTTTAACGAAGAGTTGTCTCCGGAAAGGTACTGGTGGGGACCGAGATCCCGAGAGGTCGGGGGTTTGGGGGGGGGGGGGGGGGGGGGGCATGGGAGGGTATGGGTATAGCACCCTCGCCTGAGAAGGACGAGGAGGCCAGGGTACTATACCCACCGCTACACCGTCACCACCCGAACGATTTCTGCATTAAGCTGGGCAGCGATGAGAGCCGTTTGAATGTTTTTCTTAATCGTTAAGCGAACTGTGAAGGGCCAAGTCACAAGACGGTGTCCACAAACCACAAGTTCTGAAGAAAGAGGAGAGCCGAAGCGGGAATCGAACCGCCGTTGTCCGCTTGTCAGCTTAACGCCTTTAACTGCCAAACACGAAAGAAAAAAAAAGGTTCAAACGAACGCTTATTTATTTTAACACGGACACACAGTATGCAATCTTTATTTTTATTTTTTGGGGCCTTTAATCGCCGCCAGGCCAAACCAGCTCACAATCATCTGTCGCGTCTTGTATGGAACTTAACGCGTGGGAACACTTCTGCGGACTGATTCTGTGGACGAAGTCAGTCATATGGTTGACCAGGAGCTGCATGCTACATCGGGCTCGTAAGGGTATGTTGTTGTTGTTGTTTTTATGAGTTCAGCTTTGGTCAGAACTTGTAGCGCTTTCGCCACCGCTGCCACCTCTGTCTGTCTGTCTGTCTGTCTGTCTGTCTGTCTGTCTGTCTGTCTGTCTCTCTCTCTCTCTCTCTCTCTCTCTCTCTCTCTCTCTCTCTCTCTCTCTCTCTCTCTCTCTCTCTCTCTCTCTCCTTCTCAACCAATCAGTCAAGCCGGAATAATCTCTCTCTCTCTCTCTCTCTCTCTCTCTCTCTCTCTCTCTCTCTTCTCTCTCTCTCTCTCTCTCTCTCTCTCTCAACCAATCAATCAAGCCGGAGGAATATCCATCTCTCTGTCTCTCTGTCTCAGTCTCTGTCTGTCTGTCTCTGTGTGTGTTTGTATGTGTGTGTGTCTTTCTTTCTCTGTCTCTCTCTCTCTGTCTCTGCCTGCCTGCCTGCCTGCCTGCCTGTCTGTCTGCTTCTCTCTCTCTCTCTCTCTCTCTCTCTCTCTCTCTCTCTCTCTCTCTCTCTCTCTCTCTCTCTCTCCTCAGTGCCGTGTCTTTTCACAACGAACCTTCCTCTTTCATCATGGCTTTAGACAGGTCGCATTAAGCATTGTCCCCATGGCAGAGATGACGGCAGAGCGCACGCTGTAAAGGTTCATCAGTTCAGTGGTAAAGGGCCGGTTTAAGAGGCCATTGGGCGCCATTTGGATTCCGGGAGTACAACTGATACCGTTGCTGATGACCACTATGTTCCAGAGAGTCAGCACAGCTAAGCACTTCAGAAACTTCACAAATTGCTATGGCCTACCACCAAGGGTAATTACTCCGGATTATGTTCCAATCTTTTAGACGAGCTTAATTCAGAGAAGCAAGCGACGAAGAAACAGTGTAAAAACAAATATGTATATAAATTAAATAGAAGAGAGAGGGGGGAGAGAGAGAGAGATCTAGCCACATTGTTCATAGTTGCAGGTATGTGTGTTAATAATAATAACGGGCACTTGGCGCGCTTATCACGTGATGGTCCAAAACGCTTACAAATAGTTCTTTTACACACATGTGTATTTAGACAACAAAGATTCAAATGCACAGACTCTCTCTCTCTCTCTCTCTCTCTCTCTCTCTCTCTCTCTCTCTCTCTCTCTCTCTCTCTCTCCTCTCACACACACACACCACACACACACACACACACACACACACACCACCACCACCACCACCACACACCACCACCAACCACCACCACCACCACCACACCACCCTCCACACACACACACACACACACACACACACACAACACACACACACACACACACACACCCTCCACACACACACACACAACACACACACACACACACACACACGCACGCACGCACGCACTACGCACACACAACAAAAACAACACAACACACACACAAACACACAACAACACAACAACACACCACACACACACACACACACACACACACACACACACACACACACACACACACACACACACACATACACAACACACACATACACCAACACACACACACACACACACACACACACATACGCACCACCACCATCACCGCCCATACACACACACACATACACGCGCGCGTGCGTATGTGAGTGTAAAGGAACTAAAGAAGAAATCTGTGAAAAGAGAAAGGTTTTCAAGCAAGATTTGCAAGAAGTGAGAGAGGTGCCATGACGAACAGAAACTGGAAGTTAGTTCAGAAAATTGGAGCCTGGAAAGAGAAAGAGCGCTGACCGTATTGTTTGTTTGCTGTTCAGTTGTACGGCGACAAAACACTAGTATTTTGGCATAATGTCCTATAGCATGTGTACACTGGTTTCAAACAATAAATTCTTAATCTGTATGTGGCATTCTTTCCTAGAGATGAAGGTAATAATTCTCTCTCTCTGTCTCTCTCTGTCTCTCTGTCTCTCTGTCTCTCTGTCTCTCTCTCTCTCTCTCTCTCTCTCTCTCTCTGTCTCTCTCTCTCGTCCGTCTCTCGTCCGTCTCTCTCTGTCTCTCTCTGTCTCTCTGTCTCTGTCTCTGTCTCTGTCTCTGTCTCTGTCTCTGTCTCTCTCTCTCTCTCTCTCTCTCTCTCTCTCTCTCTCTCTCTCTCCAGTCGCCTTTAAAACTGAGCGCGAACCCCGAATACTTAGCACGGGACTGAGCTCAAGCGAGGAAACCTAGTTTTCTCCACATGCGAGACGGCAATCTGCGTTTGACGAACCGTCCAGCAAACCAATGAAATTCCGGTAATTAGTTTTTGCCGGTGCATTTTTCCACCGTTGATCACGGATTGTGTGCGACACGAACCTACCGATGATGATCGTCTCTCACGACATTGGTAGATAGCATAGACTACAGATCCTTGCGCTCTTTGGATTGGTTCTGCAGTTTTATTTTAGAACTCTTTTTTTTTTATGGATGAACTGAAAGTGTTCGTGTTTGGTTTCTTTTTGAATATAATGGTGTTCCCGGTTGGTCTAGTTTAGACATGCTGGTGTTCCTGTTCCGTCCCGTTCGGATATGATGGTGTACCCGTTTGGCCCTGTTCGGACATGATGATGTTCCTGTTCCGTCCCGTTCGGATATGATGGTGTACCCGTTTGGCCCTGTTCGGACACGATGGTGTTCCTGTTCCGTCCCATTCGGATATGATGCACGATGTGTACCCGTTTGGCCCTGTTCGGACATGATGTTCCTGTTGCGTCCCGTTCGGATATGATGGTGTACCCGTTTTTCTCTGTTCGGACATGATGTCAACAAATGTACATATCTCACTTACATCACCCTGACATCTACATCTGAAACCCGCTCTACATCTGCATCTCAGACCGTCTCTACATCTCTCTCTCTCTCTCTCTCTCTCTCTCTCTCTCTCTCTCTCTCTCTCTCTCTCTCTCTCTCTCTCTCTCTCTCTCTCTCTCTCTCTATGTCAATCTCACGGTCTATCTCACTTACATCTCTCTGACACCTACATCTGAAACTGTCTCTGCACCTACGTCTGTCTTGCTGCTTGCTGCTTCTACTGACTGAGCTCTTATCCAGGCGTATTTCTGTCTTCAGTGTGTGCGCTGCTTCTTCAGCCTAGAGTTAAACCCCTTACCCCTGTCTCCGCCGACGAGGCCAGTTTGCTCACTGTGAAGAATCTGCCTTATTTACGAGCACTGTCGTGGGTTCTTGGGAGGTTTGTGCTGAATGAAGATGACACAGCGAGTAGCGGATCCCGGGGCTTCAGGGACTCCCTTGTCTAAACAACCCCTCCAAAAGAGTTAAGTCTTGGCCAACCCCATCCTCCGCTCCAAATTTAGCATTACATCGCCGAGAGTACCGTCCCTTGTCGTTGGTAATGTCTCTTTTTTTTTCTTTTCTTTTTTTGCTGCTTCTCGATCCAAGAATCGCCTTGATATGACCGCACTGGTTGACTGGGCGTAAAACACCAAGTTACTTACTTCCTTGATCCAAGGAAAATAAAGGTTTAAAAAAAAATACATGTCTACATTAAATATTAACGTTAAATTACATATTGCATTAAATGTTCACACCTAGTTACTTACTCGATCCAAGGAAAGAAAAGGATCTTTTTTTAAATCTATTACATGTTTACATTAAATGTTTACGTTATATTACATATTACATTAAATGTTCACACCTAGTTAGTTACTTTCTCGATTCAAGGAAAGAAAAGGTGGTTTTTTTAAATCTATTACATGTTGCATTAAATGTTTACGTTAAATTACATATTACATTAAATGTTCACACCTACTTACCTGCTTACTCGATCCAAGGAAAGAAAAGGATCTTTTTTTTAATCTATTATATGTTTGCATTAAATGTTTACGTTATATTACATATTACATAAAATGTTCACACCTAGTTACTTACTTTCTCGATCCAAGGAAAGAAAAGGATTTTTTTAATCTATTACATGTTTACATTAAATATTTACCTTAAATTACATATTACATTAATGTTCACACCTAGTTACTTATTCGATCCAAAGAAAGAAAAGTTGTTGTTTTTATTCTGTTACCTGTTTACATTAAATGTTTACGTTAAATTACAATTACATTAAATGCTCACACCTATTAACCAAAAACAGATAAGTGTCTTAGCTCTCCATCTCATTTTTCATCGTTTTTCACCGTTTAACTGTTGTTTAAGTGTCGTCGTGTAGCTTGATAAAGGGGATTACCCCTAAAATTTACATGTGTGTTTTGTCCTAATAGATCGCGTTCTTTTGAACCTGTTGTG
>JABMCL010002631.1:875000-882500 GCA_018857735.1 Alviniconcha marisindica | reverse complement strand
ATGTTAATGGTATCGTATTCTCATGTATTAATCGTTTTGTATGTCTAAGACTGTCTAAAAGAAATAAATAAAAAATCGCAGTCACGCGAAAAGGACAAACCGTCACAGAAAGAGCTGGATAAAGTACCTTTGCTCCAGCGCCAAGGCATTTTGTTGCTGCTGTATGCCACTGAAGGCGGTTAACAATAAGGTATTGATCGGTGTGATGTCGCTATGCGCAGCAACTAGCCGGCGGAAGGGTGGACGCTGACGACACGTTCACCTACTGGTAGCGAACTGTAGGAGACACAACGAACAGAAGATCTACGGGTGGGGGTGGGGTGAGGGGTGGGGGGGGGGACACACACACACACACCAAAACACGCCATCCTGAAAACATCAAATAAACAGGACTTAATAGGCGAGCGTCGTTTCCTCCCTCAGAATTAATATCTCTTCTCTTTCTAGTTGGCGGGCCGAGCGGATACTGGTAGCGAACAGTAGGAGATACAACGAACAGCAGATCTGCAGAAGAAAAAGAAAAAGAAAAAAGAGAGAAAAAAGAAAGAAAAAAACGCCATCCTGAAAACATCAAGTAAACAGGACTTAATAGGCGAGTGTCATTTCCTCACTTCAGAATTAATCTCTCTTCTCTTTCTAGTTTGAGGGCAGAGCGGATACTGGTAGCGAACAGTAGGAGACACAACGAACAGCAGATATGCGGAAGAAAAAAGAGAAAAAGAAAGAAAGAAGGAAAAAAACGCCTTCCTGAAAACATCAAGTAAACAGGACTTAATAGGCGAGTGTCGCTTCCTCACTCAGAATTAATCTCTCTTCTCTTTCTAGTTTGAGGGCAGAGCGGATATTGGTAGCGAAATGTAGGAGACACAACGAACAGGAGATTGCGGAAGAAAAAAGAGAAAAAGAAAGAAAGAAAGAAAGAAAGAAAAAAAACGCCTTCCTGAAAACATCAAATAAAAAAAAAAGGACTTAATAGGCAAGTGTTGCTTCCTCACTCAGAATTAATCTCTTCTCTTTCTAGTTTGAGGGCAGAGCGGATACTGGTAGCGAAATGTAGGAGACACAACGAACAGGAGACTGCGGATGAAAAAAGGGAAAAAGAAAGAAAGAAAGAAAAAAAACGCCTTCCTGAAAACATCAAATAAACAGGACTTAATAGGCGAGCGTCGCTTCCTCAGTCAGAATTAATCTCTCTTCTCTTTCTTATTTGAGGGCAGAGCGGATACTGGTAGCGAACTGTAGGAGACAACGAACAGGAGACTGTGGAAGAGAGAGAGAGAGACAACGCCATCCTGAAAACATCAAATAAACAGGACTTAATAGGCGAGCGTCGTTTCCTCACTCAAAATTAATCTTTCTAGTTTGCAGACAGAGCGGATACTAGTAGTGAACTGTAGGAGACACAAAGAAACACAAAGTAAATTGCGGAAGAAGAGAGAGACAGAGACAGAGACAGAGAGACACAGAGAGAGAGAAACAACGCCATCCTGAAAACATCAAATAAACAGGACTTTATAGGCGAGCGTCGTTTCCTCACTCAAAATTAATGTCTCTTGTCTTTCTCATTTGCTGGATGAGCGGGTGTGCTTGAAGGTGTGATGCTGAATTAATGCGTACTGTGTTGTTTGTCTTGTAGGATGGGTTCACTATTAAAACACACAAACGCACACATTACACACACACACAGACACACACACACACACACACACACACACACACACACACACACACACACACACACACACACACACACACACACACACACACACACACACACACACACACACACACACACACACGCACACACACGCACACACACACATACACGCGCGCGCGCACGCACACGTACGCACACACGCACACATACTACACGCATGCACGCACGCACGCGCACACACACACACACACACACACACACACACACACACACACACACACACACACACGCAAGCACGCACGAACACATACTACACCCATGCACGCACACGCACGCACTCACGCACATACACACAGCAAAGCCTCGTTCTTTTCATGTTTTGTTATATCAAACTACTGTCTGGCGTTAGATTGAATTATTTAACAGGTTACCGCCTCTCTTCCGGGCAACCTCGGAAGCCGCACAACATGACAATGTTATTCCACCTAAAAAAAAAAAAAAAAAAAAAGCTCTTTCCTTCTTTCCAAGTAGTGTGCGAGAGAGCAGTTGAACTCTTCAACATGGCAGACTGCTTGCCTCATTGATCAACACTCGATTGGCGAGCCGCTATCAACAATTATGATCGAAAGGTCGCGGGTTCGAGTCCCCGCTGGAGCGGTGGGAGAATTTTCTTCTCCGTGGTCAACTTTCTGTGCTGACACTTATTTCTGTACCCGTTCCACCCACGTGATACCGCAGTAGCACGTAAAAGATGCCGGCCATTCTGCCAAAAGTGCAGGTGGCAGTTTTTTGTTAAACACATATGCACCCTACATATGTGGCTTGGAGTGAAGTTACACTGTACACTGGTGCATGGTTATATGGTGTACACAGAACGTGCGCCTAGACGGAAGCAGTTTCACGTGGCACCAACCATGCAACAACCGACCAGCGCTTTCAGTTCACCATTTCGGTGGATATAAAATAAAAAAATCGGGCTATGAAAAAGGATAGTCACTCGTCCAGAATCGTATTTCACCTGAGTGCAATGCGTCTGCTGGAGAGCAGAGAATAGAGAACAGCGGTATATAAAAGCGATCAATTATAATAACGTACTTCCAGATCAGTGCGCGTAACCCAGGAGCGGTTGACGCCCGGATAATTGTGCCAATAGCGTGGTCTGCCGCCATGTTAGAAGAAGAAAAAGAAAAAAAGAAAAGAAAAAAAAGAAAAAGAAAAAAAAGCAGGACTGACCTCTGCAGCAGGATGAGTTGCTAAGCTCATCCATCGGTGCATTGTGAGAATTGTCTCAGTACCAGTGGCTTTTTCTTTTCTCTTGTCGGGCTGTGAGCCCGGTCTTGAAGAATTTAGTCTGAATCAGAACATGTGCCTCTGGTGGAGTTTATGTACTTTGTATGTACTCGCATGCCAGGTGAGAGTTACCGTAGACTACTCAGGTCTTAAAAACAAAACAAAAATGTACCTCTGGTGGAGTTTATGTACCTTGTATTTGCTCGCATGCCAGGTGAGTTACCGTAGACAGGTCTTTAAAAAAATGTACCTCTGGTAGAGTTTATGTACCTTGTATTTACACGCATGTCAGGTGAGAGATACCGTAGGCGACTCGGGTCTTTGTTGTTGTGTTTGTGTGACGACTTTCGAGCGCTAATTAACTCCCTTGTGCGTTGACTCAGGTCTTTGTTGTTATGTTTGTGTGACGTCTTTCGAGCGCTAATTAACTCCCTTGTGTGTTGATTCTTCTCGAGCGAGTGCTCTGGGCCTCGTTCTGTGTCAGACTGTGAATTCAGTCTGAATTCAAAACCCACTGAGTTCTTTTTCTGTAAACAAATTTGCGCTTTACAAGAGCCATTCATTGTTATTACTACTATTGATGCTAATAAGAATGCATTTCTAATGCGCCAAATCCCTCCGTCTATGATACTTGTGTGAGGCTGTCAAAGCGCTATATACATGAAACATTACAACAATACACGACCGAATTTAATAATGCTTTACATCGATCCAAACACATGAAAAGTTCAAAATAACGCTGTTTATTAGGACAAACTACAACACGCGAATTTTCGGGGTAATCTTCTTTATCAAGCTACAAAACGACACTTTAACAATTAAACGGTCGAAAAACGATTTAAAAATATTAGATGGAGAACTAATCCCCCTGTTTTGTTGTTGTTGTTGTTGTTGGTTGTTGTTGTTTTGTGTGTGTGTGTGTGTGTGTGTGTGTGTGTGTGTGTGTGTGTGTGTGTTGTGTGTGTGTGTGTGTGTGTTGTGGTGTGTGTGTGTGTGTGTGTGTGTGTGTGTGTGTGTGTGTGTGTGTGTGTTGTTTGTTTTTTGGTTGAGTATAATTTCCTACGAATGCATTCCATAGCCCACTCTGTCCCACCCTGCTATGCTGCTAAATCTCTATGCTCCTGTCCACAGTAAGTATGATGTCTACATGGTGCTTAGCCTCCACATTAACCATAAGGCTTATTAGGGATGGGGATATGGGGAAACGGGGTACGGAGGTGGGGGGAGAGGTAGATTATATACTTATCGCTACACTGTCACCACCAGAATGACTCCTGCATTAAGATGGGCAGCGATGAAAGCTATTTTAGTGTTTCATTGATTGTGAGGGACAAAGTCACAAGACAGCGTCCACAGACCACAACTTTTGAAGAGAAAGGAGAGCCGAAGCGGATTCGAACTGAGGTCCCTCTCTTTACCAGTCTAACGCCTTACTGCTAGGCCAAACCGGCTCACATTCTCCTGTCCGCTTTCCTCGTCGTCCTAAAATAACTGTCATGGTTGACTGGGCGTTAAAAACCAATTTCCATTCCAAGTATCCTTCGGGATCTATGCTAAACATTTAAATCATTTCAAAGCTTCTGCTGTAATTGGCAACTCTTGCCTGAACTGGAGCAGGAAATGAAAACTTGTTACTGAACAAAGAAGAAAATCGATTTACCGCCGGTGAGAAAAACCAAGCGCGAAAGAACAAGTACACTGTATTCACCAAAGGAAAAGGGAACACGAGCACAAAACATTTCAACGTTTTGATACAAAATGTCTTTTCCAAGATCAGTATAAAAATAATTTTTTAGTAAAAAAATAAAATAAAATAAAAAGTCTCTGGATTTTAACGTTTCGCAACCACGCTAAAAAAGAAAAAAAAGAAAAAAAAAGTTTTTAAAGACAGACTTACCGTACACACTAAGAACCTTCACGACGAATTGAATTAAATTTGGGGCAGCCTGTGATTTGATGCCGATAGGCTTACTTAGAAAGAGTGTCGGCAGCTTTCGAACATCTATGTTCTGGATTCGTTTCTAATTCCTCCGATGTCAATAACCGAAGAGACTAAAACCTGACTGCGGAATGTAGAAACTACTTGAAAAGAATGACGGTAGCTTTCGGTCAGCCATGTTGCGAATTCGTTTCTGAATTCCCACTGCTGTCAGCAACCGAAGAGACTTAAAAGTCACTGCGGAATGTAGAACCTACTTGAAAAGAATGACGGTAGCTTTCGGTCAGCCATGTTCCGAATTTATTTCTGAATTCGCACTGCTGTCTGTGACCGAAGGGACTAAGACTGACTGTGGCATACAGAGACCTGCTTGAAAAGAGTGACGGTAGTTTTCGGTCATCCATGTTCTGGGTTCCTTTCTCATTTCCCGCTGCTATCTGGGACCGAAGAGACTAAAATCGACTGCATCTTACCTTCCTCTGTATGTGAATGTAAATGTGCACTGTTGCACATTTTGTACAGAAATGTACATGACTGTCTTACCTTGCTAGATACATATTCAAATGAAAACTGAAGCTTTATTTTGGGATGGTTTGAAGATTACCTATGTTTATCTTGAAGTACACGCACCCACACATGCATCCACACATACATGTACGCACACATACATACACGCGGGCGCACGCGCACACACACACACTCTCTCTCTCTCTCTCTCTCTCTCTCTCTCTCTCTCTCTCTCTCTCTCTCTCTCAAGTCCCCCCCCCTCCCCCACACACACACACTTTCCAATCAAATTCAAACTGGATACCATTTGTTACATGTAAGCAAATATAATTATACAGTTAATAATTATGTCAAGAATTGCATTGTGCTCAGTTTCAGTTGTCGGATAAGAAATGCTCTGTAAGACTGCAATGATGCAAAAGCGTGAAAGAGTGAAAGAGTGAAAGGAATATTATAATGGATGGATGCATGTTTCTGAAGAAATACCCCACACAGTTGTTCTTGGACAAAAAAGAAGGAAAAAAAGAAGACTGACTGCAGCATGTAGGATCGACTAAAGAAAGAGTGATGGCAGCTTTCCGAATAAACGAATCCATGTTCCGGACTCGTTTCTGAATTCCCACCGCTGTCTGCGACCGAAGAGACTAAGATTGACTGTGCCATGCGGGACGTGGAGTCCCCTGAGATTCAACACCCTGGATGTCTGTCTTCAATCCCCAATAATCGACCTCGATAGCGTCCTGATACCGCCCGGGCAAGCGCTCTCCATGCATGTGCGTGAGCCTTCCGGAGACTGCCAGATATTCTATACCAAGATAACGCAGTCCTTCTTGTGGCCTTTGAGGTAGGGGGAAGAAAAAAACATCAGGGCAAATTTCAGTGACCTGCCTTGGATGGAGCAGGCATTTTGTTGTTGATGTTTTGTTTGTGTCTTTGTTTTTATTTTGTTTGTTGGTTTGTTTTGCTTGTTTTTATTGTTGTTTTGGGTTTGTTTTTAGCTGGGTTTTTTTTCTTCTGTTTTTTTGTTTTTTGTTTTTTGTTGGGGGAGGAGGGGGGGTCCGACTGGATCCAGCAGCATTTCTTCTTCGCTGACATCAGCAGGAACATCAAAACAGAGACAACAAAATGTCATCACAAAAAAGACGCGTCATTATGCCCTGCGTCATCACCTTCCAGCTTTGGGTGTCGGCTGTGAGTTTTCTCTGAAGCAGAGAATAGCGATGTACAAAAGCCACCAACCAGTCAATCAGTGAATGTTTCGCGCAAAGCGAAGACACTACAACAATTTTTTTAAATTCAATATAACAAATATAACACAATTATAGAACATATCAGTACACCCGTTCCAACAGTGGATAACATACGTATACAAATATACATGCACATGTTATACATACATAATAGACAAAAAGATACATCCATACAGACAAAGAGTTGGACAAAGTACTTCATAGGCAGATATTTGCCTGCACAATGAGTGATTGACTGCCTGTCACATGTGTATATATTCTAAATCTACAACAAAAAATTAATATACTCCCTTCAAGCGACCTAGTGGAATTGCCTCTTGCTTGCGGGATGAATAGTAATATTGAACTGAATAAGCCAAACGTTAGTAAAGACTATGATACAGTTAGACACTCAGCCAGTTTCGAAGGACGCAAGTAAACTGGTGTTGCACTTGCAACAGTACGGCTATATCAGGGCGATTCCGAAGGACAGCGAAAATGCTTTGTGCTCGTCCTTCGTGTTTGGTCGCGGACTGCGTTGTTTTGGTGTAGAATATTTTGGCCAGCGGCTGATTGGTGACCATGCTCGCTCTTCTCGTGTTGTGCTCGTCCTTCGCTGTGCGTCGCGAACTGTTGTCTTGGTAGTTAGAATATCTTGGCCAGTAGCTGACTGGTGACCATGCTCGCTGTTCTCGTGTTGTGCTCGTCCTTCGCGTTTGGTCGCGGACTGCGTTGTCTTGGTGTACAATATCTTGGCCAGCGGCTGATTGGTGACCATGCTCGCTCTTCTCGTGTTGTGCTCGTCCTTCGCTTTTGGTCGCGGACTGCATTGTCTTGGTGTAGAATATCTTGGCCAGTAGCTGACTGGTGACCATGCT
>JABMCL010002631.1:855000-870000 GCA_018857735.1 Alviniconcha marisindica | reverse complement strand
ATGGATCCGGGCACGCTGGCCTCGTGCAGTGTTTGCACCTCGCTCCAAGCCTTGCTTTCCGGCATTCTTCCTCCAAGGGAGAGGTAAACGAGTGCTTGATGGAGGGTGTGTTTGTACTACAGGTACTGGCTGCGAGTCAGCCAAAGAAAGGTGGGTGCGCGAGCGCGCGCGCGCCATGACCACGCGCTCGTACACACACACACACACACACACACACACACAACACACACAGCCATACACACCACACACACCCGACGTACACACATACATACACATGTGAACCACACACACACACACACACACACACACACACACACACTATGCCCACACTGACAACACACACACACACACACACACACACACACACACACACACACACACACACACACACACACACACTATCCCACACCACAACAACACCACACACACACTATGCCACACACACACACCACACACACCACACACACACACACACACACACATACACACACACACACACATACCCCACCACACACCCCCACCTCCACACCACACACCACACACACTATACCAACTCACACACACACACACACCCACACCACCACACGCCACACACACACACACACACACACCACACACACACACACACACACACACACACACACACACACACACACACGCCTTTGAGTCTGTGTTTGCACAACAGCTCCTTCCGCGAGTCAGTGAAAGACGGATGGGCAGGCACACTCCAAGCCTCGCTTTCCGGCACATTTCCTCCAAAGCTGGCGGAAGGATGTCGTAAATCGATGCTTCGGAGTTTGGTGGTGCTGGGGCAGGATCGCGGAATGGGAATTTGAGTGTTCTGATATGTGACAGCTTAATGTGTTTTGGAGCCGATCGCTCCTTCTTTTTTCCCACTATTTTTTTTTTTTTTTTTCTCGTTCTCCGTTTTGTCGTTAACATAGTTATCAGGCCTAGTGCAATCGTCGTGGTGTTATTACATAATCAACTTTACTCCAGTTAGACAATTATGTCCTTCTATTCGTCCTGAGGTGACCCTGGGCGGTTGCCAGGACGTTAAAATCCAAGAACTCTCTCTCTCTCTCTCTCTCTCTCTCTCTCTCTCTCCTCTCTCTCTCTCTCTCTCTCTCTCTCTCTCTCTCTCTCTCTCTCTGTCTGCTGTGTAATTGTCTCTCTCTGTAGGCTATGTCTGTCTGTCTGTCTGTCTGTCTGTCTGTCTGTCTGTCTGTCTGTCTCTCTCTCTCTCTCTCTCTCTCTCTCTCTCTCCTCTCTCTCTCTCTCTCTCTCTCTCTCTCTCTCTCACACCACACACACACACACACACACACACACACACACACACACACACACACACACACCCTGAATAGCACCTGCCTCATCGATAAAATTGTCACAAAGCTGTATTTGTAGGTCGGTGTATCTGGCGATACCTGTACATATCGAACACGTACTTAATACTTACGCCTGTGCGGTTGACAGGTAGTCAAAACCCGGTTACTAACCTGTGAAGTTCATAGGTAGGTAGTGTTGCTTAATGGCCTCAGATGTCAGCTGACATATTAGGGACAAGCTGAGACCAATGCCGAAGCATGGTTCAATATAGCTTTACGTCCACGGAAACCAGAAGGCTCGTTAGGACGGACAGCCCAGGACGGCCACCTCGACTCTCACACTGCTCCTGAACTATGTGAAGTTCATATGCCCAATGCTGCCTTTACTCCCACAGAGATCGTGCGGACTGTTGGGGACGGGGAGGGGAGCAAACTCCAAGCACTGGTTTACGACATCCTTCCTTCAACCACTGCTGTATTTAGTTACGCCATAGGGTCCAAAAACTGTCAGCTAACGAGCAGGGTTTTGTTGGGGCTGAAACAGTCGTAAGTTTGTTACAAACAACTCAGATAAAAGGGCGTGTCATTTGTAGCCGCCAACAAAGTTTACACCAGCACAAATAAAACACAATCGTTTGAATCGAGACGGAACTCTTTCTTTCACCCGGGGTGGATGCGTCTCTTGTTTACGTGCGTGCTTTGGCGCTAGGCTGCTTCTACAGTCATATCAGTACCCGAACCTTTCGGAGGGCGCTGACCGCGTCGCTGGACGGCTGCGCGGAGATAAAGAGTGCCCCTTCAGCGGCGTAACTGAATCTGGCAGAGTTTGGAGGAAAGTGCCGGAAAGCGATGCTCGGAGTGCGGGAGGGGAACCCAGGACGTCCACCTCGACGTTCACGCGGCGCCTGAGCTGTGGATTTCATACCGATTCATACAAGCATATCAACCGGCGATCGCTGCCCCACGACACGGCGTCGAAATGGCCTTCTCGTGCAACAGAGCGCCGCCTAACGGCCGTGTTGTCACGCCTATTGCGGCGAGATAAGGGAAATAACGCTAACGTGCCACTCGGCCGAAGCGCTCTCCTGGGACAGAGGCGGCATCAAGATGTATGGGTTGATGGTCGGGCCCCTTCACAACCAATGCAGACCGGAACAGGCTGCGCGAGACTTCTGTCGCCCAGCTATCTGTCCTGTCTTGCTTTGAGGCTGGCCATTTTGCGAATAGACAGAGAGGGGGGAAGGGGAAGAGGGGGAGGGGGGGAGAGTGTGTGGGGAGAAGGGGGGGAGAGAGAGAGGGGTTGTTAAGGGGGAAGGGGAGAGGAGGGGGAAGAGAGTGGGGGGAGAAAAGAGGTGGAGGAGGGAGAGGGCGGGTTGGTTGGTTAATGGGGAAGGGGAGGGGGGAGAGTGTGGGGGAGAAGGGGGGAGAGGGGGGGGTTGGTAATGGGGGAGGGGGAGGGGGAGAGAGGGGGGGAAAAAGAGGGGGGGGGGAGAAAGAGGGGGTTGGTTGGTTAGTGGCGAGGGTGAGGGGGAGAGAGATGTGGGGGAGAAAGGGGGGAGAGAGAGGGGGTTGGTAATGGGGAGGGGAGGGGGAAGAGTGGGGGGAGAAAGAGGGAGAGAGAGGCGGGGTTGGTTTGTTAATGGGAGAGGGGGAGCGTCGTGGAGAAGGGGGGAGGGGGTTAGTTAATCGGGGAGGGGGAAGAGAGTGTGGGGGAGAAAGGGGGGAGAGAGAGGGGGAAGTTATGGGGGGGGGGGTTGGGGGGGGGGGGGGGGTAGAAAGAGGGGAAGGAGAGGCGGGGTTGGTTTTTTAATGGGAGAGGGGGAATGTGGTGGAGAAAGGGGGAGAGAGAGGGGGGTTGAGTTAACGGGGAGGGGGAGAGGGGGGGAGAGAATGTGGGGGAGAAAGGGAGAGAGAGAGGGGGGGGGAGTTAATGGAGGAGGGGGGGACAGAGGGGGGTAGAAAAGGGGGAAGGAAGAGGCGGGGTTGGTTGGTTAATGGGAGAGGGGGGGGGGGGGAAGAGTGTAGGGGAGAAAAAGAGGAGGGGGGGGGGGAGAGGCGTTGATGGTTGGTTAAACGTGTTTAACGCCGAGTTGTCTGCGAAGAGGTACTGGCGGGGACCGAGATCCCAGGAGGTGGGGGAAGAGGGAGACTGTACCCAACGCCACACCGTCACCACCAGAGAATGGTCTCTGCTTGAAAATGGGCAGCAGTGATAGCCGTTTTAATGTTTCATTAATGGAGAGGGCGCAGTCACAAGACAGTGCCCATAAACCACAACTGGTGGTAGAGAGAGATCGATATATAATTTCCAGTTGTAGCGGGTTTGTCGTTTGTTGTGGCTTGATTTCATACGGTGTGCTGACAACAGAGCTCACTGGGATGTCTCTGTGTGGGGGGGGGGGGGGGGGGGGGGGTTGGGGGGGGGGGGGAGGGGGGGGGGGTTCGGCTGCTCTTTTAGTGGGATGGCGTGTGGATGAACCCAGCGCAGTTCTAGCACCATCAGCTCTGTCACTGTGGTGGATGAGCCCTGCGCAATTCTACTGCTGTCAGCTCTGTCATTGTGGTGGATGAGCCCTGCACAGGTCTAGTGCTGTCAGCTCTGTCATTGTGGTGGATGAGCCCTGCACAGGTCTAGCGCTGTCAGCTCTGTCATTGTGGTGGATGAGCCCTGCACAGGTCTAGCGCTGTCAGCTCTGTCATTGTGGTGGATGAGCCCTGCACAGGTCTAGCCCTATCAGCTCTGTCATTGTGGTGGATGAGCCCCCTGCACAGGTCTAGCGCTATCAGCTCTGTCATAGTGGTGGATGAGCCCTGCACAGGTCTAGCGCTGTCAGCTCTGTCATTGTGGTGGATGAGCCCTGCACAGGTCTAACGCTGTCAGCTCTGTCATAGTGGTGGATGAGCCCTGCACAGGTCTAGCGCTGTCAGCTCTGTCATTGTGGTGGATGAGCCCTGCACAGGTCTAGCGCTGTCAGCTCTGTCATTGTGGTGGATGAGCCCTGCACAGGTCTAGCGCTGTCAGCTCTGTCATTGTGGTGGATGAGCCCTGCACAGGTCTAGCGCTGTCAGCTCTGTCATTGTGGTGGATGAGCCCTGCACAGGTCTAACGCTATCAGCTCTGTCATTGTGGTGGATGAGCCCTGCACAGGTCTAACGCTATCAGCTCTGTCATAGTGGTGGATGAGCCCTGCACAGGTCTAGCGCTGTCAGCTCTGTCATTGTGGTGGATGAGCCCTGCACAGGTCTAGCGCTGTCAGCTCTGTCATTGTGGTGGATGAGCCCTGCACAGGTCTAGCGCTGTCAGCTCTGTCATTGTGGTGGATGAGCCCCCTGCACAGGTCTAGCGCTGTCAGCTCTGTCATTGTGGTGGATGAGCCCTGCACAGGTCTAACGCTATCAGCTCTGTCATAGTGGTGGATGAGCCCTGCACAGGTCTAGCGCTGTCAGCTCTGTCATTGTGATGGATGAGCCCTGCACAGGTCTAGCGCTGTCAGCTCTGTCATTGTGGTGGATGAGCCCTGCACAGGTCTAGCGCTATCAGCTCTGTCATTGTGGTGGATGAGCCCTGCACAGGTCTAGCGCTATCAGCTCTGTCATGTGGTGGATGAGCCCTGCACAGGTCTAGCGCTGTCAGCTCTGTCATTGTGGTGGATGAGCCCTGCACAGGTCTAGCCCTATCAGCTCTGTCATTGTGGTGGATGAGCCCTGCACAGGTCTAGCGCTGTCAGCTCTGTCATTGTGGTGGATGAGCCCTGCACAGGTCTAGTGCTGTCAGCTCTGTCATTGTGGCGGATGAGCCCTGCACAGGTCTAGCTCTATCAGCTCTGTCATTGTGGTGGATGAGCCCTGCACAGGTCTAGCTCTGTCAGCTCTGTCATTGTGGTGGATGAGCCCTGCACAGGTCTAGCTCTGTCAGCTCTGTCATTGTGGTGGATGAGCCCTGCACAGGTCTAGCGCTGTCAGCTCTGTCATTGTGGTGGATGAGCCGTGCACAGGTCTAGCCCTATCAGCTCTGTCATTGTGGCGGATGAGCCCTGCACAGGTCTACTGCTGTCAGCTCTGTCATTGTGGTGGATGAGCCCTGCACAGGTCTAGCGCTATCAGCTTTGTCATTGTGGTGGATGAGCCCCCTGCACAGGTCTAGCTCTATCAGCTCTGTCATTGTGGTGGATGAGCCCCCTGCACAGGTCTAGCGCTATCAGCTCTGTCATTGTGGTGGATGAGCCCTGCACAGGTCTAGCGCTATCAGCTCTGTCATTGTGGCGGATGAGCCCTGCACAGGTCTAGTGCTATCAGCTCTGTCATTGTGGCGGATGAGCCCTGCACAGGTCTAGCGCTATCAGCTCTGTCATTGTGGCGGATGAGCCCTGCACAGGTCTAGCGCTATCAGCTCTGTCATTGTGGTGGATGAGCCCTGCACAGGTCTAGCGCTGTCAGCTCTGTCATTGTGGTGGATGAGCCCTGCACAGGTCTAGCGCTGTCAGCTCTGTCATTGTGGTGGATGAGCCCTGCACAGGTCTAGCCCTATCAGCTCTGTCATTGTGGTGGATGAGCCCTGCACAGGTCTAGCGCTGTCAGCTCTGTCATTGTGGCGGATGAGCCCTGCACAGGTCTAGCGCTATCAGCTCTGTCATTGTGGTGGATGAGCCCTGCACAGGTCTAGCCCTATCAGCTCTGTCATTGTGGTGGATGAGCCCTGCACAGGTCTAGCGCTGTCAGCTCTGTCATTGTGGTGGATGAGCCCTGCACAGGTCTAGCGCTATCAGCTCTGTCATTGTGGTGGATGAGCCCTGCACAGGTCTAGCGCTGTCAGCTCTGTCATAGTGGTGGATGAGCCCTGCACAGGTCTAGCGCTGTCAGCTCTTTCATTGTGGTAGATGAGCCCTGCACAGGTCTAGCCCTATCAGCTCTGTCATTGTGGTGGATAAGCCCTGCACAGGCCTAGCGCTGTCAGCTCTTTCATTGTGGTGGATGAGCCATGCACAGGTCTAGCGCTGTCAGCTCTTTCACTGTGGTGGATGAGCCCTGCACGGTTCTAGCACGATCAGCTCTGTCACCGTGGTACTGTCCAAGGCTCTGGCTGCATGGTCCTGGCTGGTTCAAAACTAAGGCCAGCGCCTCGCCAGCACAAAGCTATGACGAAGGAGACATAACGCACAAAACCACACACAAGGTAAGGTATCTTTGTCATTGTGGTGAATGAGCCCAGCGCAGTTCTAGTGCTATCAGCTCAGGAGCACTATCAGTTCAGCAGTACTATCAGCTCAGCAGCACTATCAGCTCAGCAGTACTATCAGCTCAGCAGTACTATCAGCTCAGCAGCACTATCAGCTCAGGAGTACTATCAGCTCAGGAGCACTATCAGTTCAGCAGTACTATCAGCTCAGCAGCACTATCAGCTCAGGAGTACTATCAATCAGCTCAGGAGCACTATCAGCTCAGCAGTACTATCAGCTCAGCAGCACTATCAGCTCAGGAGCACTATCAGCTCAGGAGTACTATCAGCTCAGGAGCACTATCAGCTCATCAGTACTATCAGCTCAGGAGTACTATCAGCTCAAGAGCACTATAAGCTCAGGAGTACTATCAATCAGCTCAGCAGTACTATCAGCTCAGCAGCACTATCAGCTCAGCAGCACTATCAGCCCAGGAGTACTATCAGCTCAAGAGCACTATAAGCTCAGGAGTACTATAAAAGCTCAGCAGTCACTATTCAGCTCAGCAGCACTATCAGCTCAAGAAAAGCCCCCCTATCACCCTCAGGAGTACTATCAGCTAAAGAGCACTATCAGCCCAGGAGTACTATCAATCAAGCTCAGGAGTACTATCAGCTCAGCAGCACTATCAGCTCAGCAGCACTATCAGCCCAGGAGTACTATCAGCTCAAGAGCACTATCAGCTCAGGAGCATTATCAGCTCAGCAGCACTATCAGCTCATCAGCTCAGGAGCACTATCAACCTGGGAGCAATATCAGTTCAGGAGCACAATCAGCTCATCAGCTCAGGAGCACTATCAACCTGGGAGCAATATCAGCTCATCAGCTCAGGAGCATTATCAGCTCAGGACCACAATCAGCTCAGGAGCACTATCAACCTGGGAGCGCTATCAGCTCCGGAGCTCTCTCACACGGACGCACGCACTAACATGTTTGATGAACAGTGAATGAGACTTTTACCTGTGACCGGATGTATTCAGTTTTTGCTCTAATAATTACTGCGTTCGCTGTTGGCTGAGCGATAGAAACCAGAATTAATCAATCGTGGAAAGCAGTAGAATTAGAAGGCAAAGAATCAATCGTGGAAGGCACAATAGTTTGAACGCAAACTTAACACAGAAGATTTTTTTTAAATGTAGATTTTCAGTTTGGTTTATAATGCAACAATACTTTATGAATCCTTAAAAGGAAATTCGATTGGCTATTTTTGACGAATACTTAATAAAATATTTTTTACAAAATTAAAAGGTGCATAAAAAGTAAGTACCTGCATGCACAACTTCAGACATTATGCTGCCCATAATGGTTCACACTAATGTTGTCACGCTTAATTTAAATAAAGATGACAACAACAATACACACACACACACACACGCACGCACGCACGCACGCACGCACGCACGCACGCACGCCGCGCACACACACACACACACACACACGCACACACACACACACACGCACAAACACACACCTGCGCACGCACGCATGCACGCACATACACATTTGAGAACGCCTCATGTCCTTTTATAATAATTATAATAATACGTAATTCTTATATAGCGCCTAATCCAACTTGACTGGCTCAAAGCACTTCACAATTCAAAACAAGAATGGAAATCAAAATCAATACATGAAACATGCATACACCAGACGATCCACACCTGCTCTCTCCCGGGTATGACTTCAGAGGAAGTAAAGTTGGCTGAAATAAGTAGAGCAGGAGGACCTCCTTAACATCCAACACGTAAGAGTCACAGCTACGTTGTGCACGAAATCTAAACGCGGACTTCCGTGTGGAGGAGAGAACAAAACCACAACAACAAAAACTAAACAAAAAGAGTGAAATCTTGACATAAAAATGTATTTGTAAAAATTGTAAATTGTAAAATATAGCCATGGCGACCATCCCAAGCAGTAAAAAGGAAACTGATTGACAACAGTGAGCAGAAACTGCTGGAGAGTTGCTCGGCTTCCTGCGGTCCTCTGCTTCAGATCCTGTTTCTCCGGCTGCAGACGTGGCAGCAGTTTTCCGGCTTCCCGGCAAATTGCTGTGGATGAAGATGGACCCGGAACACGTGTCTGACGACGGTTGGCCTTCACGAGACTTTGTCGCGCCGTGCCGCTTGCTCACCAGTCTGTGGTCGCTTGCGTCAGCCCGGGAGAGATCAGTCAGTCGGTTACGGTTTTATTTTACGTCTGTTCACAGCAAGGTGATATCAGACGCCCCTCCCCACACCCTGCCCCAGTCTACATGTTAATAAGTTATACAGGCGCCTACCCGTAGGACTATGAACATTCGCTGAGAGTTGTGGCCGTCACATTAATTCGATGTCTCCGGACCACTCAGGTGGGTAGCGACTGACCCACACCTGCTCTCTCCCGGGTGTGACTTTAATGCTTGTAGCAATGTAAGATGTAGTTTCTGCAATACTGATGTTATAACTTCTGTTATTAAAATGATTGTTCATATCCTATGGGTAGGCTTGTATAACTTATTAATATACAGATTGGCTGGGGGTGGGGGGGGGTGGGGGGACAAGTAATGCTCCTTGTACTTACCATACTGGTTGACTGGGCGTAAAACACCAAGTTACTTACTTACTTTTACTTTCCACCCGGCGACAGCAAAATTCTTAGTTTCTGTCTGTCTGCCTGCCTGTCTGTCTGTCTGTCTTCGCCCTGATGTAACCCTAATGGTTGGCTGGGTGTAAAACACCAAGTTACTCTCTCTCTCTCTCTCCTCTCTCTCTCTCTCTCTCCTCTCTCTCTCTCTCTCTATTTCATATTCTATATATATTATATATATATATATATATATTATATATATATATATATATAATGACTCTTATGTAGCGCTATACTCCGTAAACATTTACAAGCTCGCGGCGCTGTACATTATCGACATCAATATATATATATATATATATATGCTCTCTGTGACTCCTGGGCACCGCACCGTGCAGGAAATAATGAGTATGGTGTCATGTAGAGAAAGTATAACAAAGTCCAAGCATGTTTTGTATTGGAAACGTTTTACTCCAAATTTTCGCCCTTGATGGCTTTGTCAAGGCCTGCCCGGTCGGCTTGACTGATTCCTAGGTAGGAATCAGTCAAGCCGACCGGGCAGGTAGGAATCAGTCAAGCCGACCGGGCAGGCCTTGACAAAGCCCTCAAGGGCGAAAATTTGGAGTAAAATGTTTCCAACACAAAACATACTTGGACTTTGTTCTCTCTCTCTCTCTCTCTCTCTCTCTCTCTCTCTCTCTCTCTCTCTCTCTCCTCTCTCTCTCCTCTCTCTTTTCTCCTATATATATATATATATATATATATATATATATATATATATATATATATATATATATATATAATATGTATGACGATTCGTCTACGTCAACAGCGTGAATGATTTGGCGCTCGAACGACTGAACCTACTGAAATGAAACTTGGAGTGAAGATTCGTGGCAGACCCCGGTCCTTGTCCTTTCCCGCTGGACACGCTGAACTGGTTTCAGTGGCATTACTTCATTGTGGTCGTCTAGATACCACAGGCACATGGAGAAAGGAAACTAAACAATCACAACTTTGCAGAGACCAGAGCACGCAAAATGTTAAAAAAAGAACGCTGATCTTAATTGCATAATACAAAACAATGCACATTTTCAATGCAAGCATCTTTTTCAAGCGACGAACATGCAACACACTAACAAACGACGAGACAGACGGATAATGCACAGAAGAAAACGATGAAACGGAAAAAAAAACTGACAGCCCTCGGTTGTTTTAAAAGTTATCAACGGAAAGGGAGTCAATTTGTGCTCTAAAGGCGTCACACATTATTTCGAGCGCTAACCATCTCCCTTGTTTGTTGATCCTGCACAGGCTCTTTTGGGGCTCTTTGGGCCTCTTCCTGTTTCAGATTGTGCTGGAGAAGTTAGTCGTAAAATGCCAGCACGAGGGGACGTGTGTGCAAGGGGGAGTCAGGAATATATGACGTTAAATAAATTACGTAGAAGAAATCTAGAAGGGAAAAAGCGTTTGGGCTTGAATAAGACTATGCGAGCTTCGTGTTGTCTGCTTTCAGGCTTTTGTTACTTTGCTTTTGAAGCGCTCAAGTGATGAACATGATGTAACTTCCGATCGAATACAAAATTTTTCAATCATTTTGAAAACTCACCTTTTCAAAAGTCATTTTTTTTTTCCTACCTCTCTCTCTCTCTCTCTCTCTCTCTCTTTTCAAAATAAACGTTCCCGTTTTTTGTCATCCTCTCTCTCTCTCCCCTCTCTCTCTCTCTCTCTCTCCCCTTATATTATATATATAATAGAAATATATATATACTATATATATATATATGTTGAAACAGTCAACAGCGTGATGATTTTGCGCTCGCCACTGAACCTACGAATGAAACTTGATAGATTTGTAACCCCTCCTTCCTTTCTCTCTGGGCACGCTGAAATGTTCAGTGCATTGAATTCAAAATTGTGGTCGTCTAGATCCACAGGCACATGGAGAAAGGAAACTAAACAATTACAACTTTGCAGAGACCAGAGCACACAAAATGTTTTTTTAAAAGAACGCTGATCTTAATTGCATAATACAAAACAATGCACATTTTCAATGCAAGCATCTTTTTCAAGCGACGAACATGCAACACACTAACAAACGACGAGACAGACGGATAATGCACAGAAGAAAACGATGAAACGGAAAAAAATCTGACAGCTCTCGGTTGCTTGAAAAGTTATCAACGAAAGGGAGTCAATTTGTGCTCTAAAGGCGTCACTCATTATTTCGAGCGCTAACCATCTCCCTTGTTTGTTGATCCTGCACAGGCTCTTTTGGGGCTCTTTGGGCCTCTTCCTGTTTCAGATTGTGCTGGAGAAGTTAGTCGTAAAATGCCAGCACGAGGCTGACGTGTGTGCAAAGGCGTGATGTCAGGAATATATGACGTTAAAATAATATTACGTAGAAGAAATACATAGAAGGAAGAAGCGGTTGGACTTTGGAATAATGACTATGCTGAGGCTTCGTGTTTGTTCGTGCTTTCAGGCTTCTTTGTTACTTTGCTTTTTGAAGCGCTCAAGTGATGAACAATGATTGGTAATCTTCCGAATCGAATACTGAAAATATTTTTCAAATCATCTTTGAAATCTCACCTTTTCAAGCTGTCCTGTTGACTTTCTCTCTCTCTCTCTCTCTCTCTCTCTCTCTCTCTCTCTCTCTCGTCTCTCTCTTTCTCTCACTAGTGTCATCTCTCTCTCTCTCTCTCTCTCTCTCTCTCTCTCTCTCTCTCTCTCTCTCTCTCTCTCTCTCTCTCTCTCTCTCTCTCTCTTCTTGTGTAATAAAGTTAGTCAGTCAGTCTACATTCTTCAGCTCTCTCTCTCTCTCTCTTCTCTCTCTCTCTCTCTCTCTTCTTCCTCTTTCTCTCTCTCTTCTCTCTCTCTGTGAAGTTTCTTTTGACTGTTTTATGGTTCTTTGCTTTGTAATGGACCATGTGCTCCAAATTGGAGAAATAGCACATAAAAGAGTACACTATTCCCAGCACTTATTTTAGTGGCCACAGTTTTATGGTCAAATACGTGCTCATTCTTAGTAGTTCCCATGCCCTGAGCATGCATTTCAACTATTTTTCCAAACGTGGCAACGTAAATATCTTTGGGTGTTCAAAAATTACGGAGACGACCGGTGAATAATGCATGTGCAGAGAGAGAGAGAGAGGGGGGGGGTGGGATGGGAGGGGGGCGGGGGGGGGGGGGGGGGGGCGGAGGGGGGCAACATAATATCGTGTGCAGTGTGCTGAAAGCGAACTGAAATTCTGACATGCTTTTGACCACCACCGATGGCGCTTTAATCATTTCGCTTCCCGCGAGAGTGTCAAATAGCGGAGCCTGGCTGTCGCTAAGGGAACAAGGGAGCAAGCTGGGAGTGTGCCGAGCCGTTAACAAAAACACAGCCTGCGCGGTGGAGACCTCCCTTCCAATCTGTGGATGGTGCACGTGCACTTCGTTCCGGCGTTCCGGCGTTGGACTTGTTTGACACAGAACTGCCTCCGGAAGCACTGGAGGGGACCGAGTGGCGGTAGAGGGGGGTGGTGGCGGTGGGAGGGGGGGGGGGCGGGAAGAGAGAGACCTAACGCTATACTGTCATCCCAGAGGGGGTGGGCGGGGGGGAGGGGAGGACCATACCTAACGCTATACTGTCATCCCAGAGGGGGTGGGCGGGGGGGCGGGGAGGACTATACCTAATGCTATACTGTAATCCTGTGGGTGGAGGACTATACCTAACGCTATACTGTCATCCCGGGGGGGGGGGGGGGAGAGGACTATACCTAACGCTATACTGTCATCCTGTGGAGGGAGGACTATACCTAATGCTATACTGTAATCCTGTGGAGGGAGGACTATACCTAACGCTATACTGTCATCCCAGAGGGGTGGGGGGGGGGCTATACCTAACGCTATACTGTCATCCCAGAGGGAGGGGGACTATACCTAACGCTATGCTGTCATCCCAGAGGGGGGCGGGAGGACTATAGCTAACGCCATCTGTCATCCCAGGGGGGGGGGGGGGCTATACCTAACGCTATACTGTCATCCCAGAGGGGGGGGGGGGGGCTATACCTAACGCTATAATGTCATCCCAGATGGTGTGGGGGGGGGGCTATACCTAACGCTATACTGTCATCCCAGAGGGGGGGGGCTGTACCTAACGCTATACTGTCATCCAGAGGGGTGGGGGGGGCTATACCAACGCTATCTGTCATCCGAGGTGGGGGGGGGGGCATACCTAACGCTATACTGTCATCCCAGAGGGGTGGGGGGGCTATACCTAACGCTATACTGTCATCCCAGAGGGAGGGGACTATACCTAATGCTATGCTGTCATCCCGAGGGGACAGGGAGGACTATAGCTAACGTTTACTGTCATCCCGAGTGGGGGGGGGGGCTATACCTAACGCTATATTGTTATCCCAGAGGGGGGGGGGGGGAACTATACCTAACGCTATACTGTCATCTGGGGGGGGCGCGGGGGGGGGGGGGGACTAATACCTAACACCATCTTTCATCCGGGGGAACTATCCTAACGCTATACTGTCATCCCGGGGGGGGGGGAGGACTATACCTAACGCTATACTGTCGACACTAACTAATTAACTGCGAGAGGGTAAAGTCGCAAGACAGTGATCACAAATTACAAACTTTTGAAGAGACAGGAGAGCCGACCGAAGCGTGGAATCGAACCGACGTTCGTCCGTCCGCTCACCAGCCTAACGCCTTACCGCTAGGCCATACCGTCTCACTGGGTAGTTCAGTACATCAGCCAGTCCAGTAAGTAAACATGGTGCTTATCGTCCACAGAAACCATAAGGCTTATTAGGGACGGGGAAAAGGGGGAAGAGTGTCTGGAGGTTGGGGAAGAGGGAGATTATATACTATCGCTACGCTGTCACCACCAGAATGGCTCCTGCATTAAGGTGGGCAGCGGTGAGAGCCATTTTAATATTTAATAATTGTGAGGGACAAAGTCACAAGACAGTGTCCACAGACCACAACTTTTGAAGAGAAAGGAGAGCCGAAGCGGATTCGAACCGAGGTCCCTCTGCTTACCAGCCTAACTAACGCCTTACCGCTAGGCCAAACCGGCTCACCTCAGCCAGTGCGGTTTATTTACCAAGTAAATACCTGTGGTTCCGCTCGAAGTGGCCGTCTCATCCGGGATCCATAAAACATGTGACATGTTTACCGAGGTTTACTTCACACGTTAGATCTCTATCACTCTGGTTCCCGGTAGCTCATCGGATATACCGATCAGAATTTGTTTACGACAGGCCATCCAGGATGGGTCTCTGTTTGATTTAGTATTTGACCAGTGAACGTTGCAGGTCATATTTGGAGCAAAACAGAATTAACTGATTAAACCACATGTATTTTAGGAGTCTCTGTTCATCTCCAGCATCATAATTATGCTATTGGGGTGGAGGGGGTGGGGGAGGGGGACTGGGTGGTGGGGGGGGGGAAGGGGGAAGGAGAGATAAAAAGCGGAAAGGCCGAATTTAGAAATCGAAAACAATTAGTCGAAGCCATGCCCAGCTCCGTTATTATTACCATTACGTTCGACAAGCAGATTCAATTTAATGGAGCCTTACAATTTCTAGAGCTGACATCCACAGCACTTCATGAACCGCGAGAGCGAAGTGAGAGACCTTGACACCAATCACGTCACTGCTGAACTTCGACCTTTAAAAGCTCATGCTTCCACAGACCTTGCTCGTGACTCTTAGACATCTTCGCTCGACCTTCCCCTCGTCTCGGTTGGAATTTTCTGCCGGGATTCCTGCTGCTTCCGGCTCGAGCTGCGAAGGGGAAAAAAAAAAAAAAAAAAAAAGCTTGGCGGCAAACTGTGTAGAGGCTTCCTTTTCAGGATATGTTGGCCTATTTTCGTGTCGCGAGGC
>JABMCL010002631.1:827500-837500 GCA_018857735.1 Alviniconcha marisindica | reverse complement strand
GAGGGGCATTGTTCTCGTCAGCCTGACACAAAGCGAGCACTGATGCCAATTCTTCTCGTCTGCTTGACACTTCGCGAGCATTGATGCCATTCTTCTCGTCTGCTTGACGCTGAGCAAGCACTGAGGTCATTTTTTTCCCTCTCGTCTGTTTGACACTGAGGTCATTTGTTTCTCTCTCGTCTGCTTGACACTCAGCAAGCTTAGATGTCATTCTTCTCGTCCGCTGAGGTCTTTTTTTTTCTTTTTTTCTTTTTCTTTTTTTATTCTTTTTTCTCTCGTCTGCTTGACGCTGAGCGGGCACTGAGGTTAACTTTTTCTCTCTCGTCTGCTTGACACTGAGCCAACACTGAGGTCTTTTTTTTCTCGTCTGCTTGACACTGAGCCAACACTGAGGTCTTTTTTTCTTCTCGTCTGCTTGACACTGAGCCAACACTGAGGTCTTTTCTTCTCTCGTCTGCTTGACACTGAGCCAACACTGAGGTCTTTTTTTCTCTCGTCTGCTTGACACTGAGCCAACACTGAGGTCTTTTTTTCTCGTCTGCTTGACACTGAGCCAACACTGAGGTCTTTTTTTCTTCTCGTCTGCTTGACACTGAGCCAACACTGAGGTCTTTTCTTCTCTCGTCTGCTTGACACTGAGCCAACACTGAGGTCTTTTCTTCTCTCGTCTGCTTGACACCGAGCCAACACTGAGGTCTTTTCTTCTCTCGTCTGCTTGACACTGAGCCAACACTGAGGTCTTTTCTTCTCTCGTCTGCTTGACACTGAGCGAACATTGGGGCCATACTTCTCGTCCGCCTGACACTTAGCGAGTACTGGGGCTAGTCTTCTTGTCCACTCTAAACTGTTTGGCCTTACGGCCATTCTTCTCGTCCGCTCGACACTCAGCGAGCGTAGAGGACATTCTTTTCGTCCACTGGATACCCAGCAGGCTTAGATGTCATTCTTCTCGTCCGCCCCATACTGAGCAGGCTTAGAGGTCATTCTTCTCGTCCGCCCCATACTGAGCAGGCTTAGAGGTCATTCTTCTCGTCCGCCCCATACTGAGCAGGCTTAGAGGTCATTCTTCTCGTCCGCCCCATACTGAGCAGGCTTAGATGTCATTCTTCTCGTCCGCCCCATACTGAGCAGGCTTAGAGGTCATTCTTCTCGTCCGCCCCATACTGAGCAGGCTTAGATGTCATTCTTCTCGTCCGCCCCATACTGAGCAGGCTTAGAGGTCGTTCTTCTCGTCCGCCCCATACTGAGCAGGCTTAGAGGTCGTTCTTCTCGTCCGCCCCATACTGAGCAGGCTTAGAGGTCATTCTTCTCGTCCGCCCCATACTGAGCAGGCTTAGAGGTCATTCTTCTCGTCCGCTCCACACTGAACGAGTTTAGAGGTCTTCTCGTATGCTAGACACTGAACGGGCTTAGATGTCATCCCGTACAGTGAGTGGGCTGTGATGTCTTCACGTATGCTGGACACTGAACGAGCTTAGAGTTTTTCTCGTACACTGAGCGAGCTTAGAGGTCTTCACGTATGCTGGACACTGAATAAACTTAGAGGTCTTCTCGTACACTGAGCGAGCTTAGAGGTTTTCTCGTACACTAAGCGAGCGTAGAGGTCTTCACGTATGCTGGACACTGAATAAGCTTAGAGGTCTTCTCGTATTGTATTTTATGTGATATGCACAGCTTGATGCCAGTGGGATTTTCTCACGTTTTTATCTATGAATGACTTTTTACCAGGATGTTTATTTGCTGTTGTTGTAATTTAATGTTTTATGCTTGGAGTGAATGTGTGATGAGTGTACTTGGCACCACAAAACATTCCTCGTGCAATCAGTGTATTGACACTTGGCAGTAAAGTAAAGTTATATTGTACGCTGGACGAGCTTAGGTGTCATTCTTCTCGTCTGGTAAACACTGACTGAGCCTCGGGGCCGTTCGGGATGTCTGCATGCTGCTTGCTTTACTCTCTCTTGGCACGGAAAAGACGCAGGACTGTAACCCTTTCACTGCCGTGCTTGCCGCATCATCACTCGAAAAACGACCAATAGAAGTGCCAGATTTTAAATCATTAAGGCTTTTTCCCCCTCTTCGCACGAGCACGTGAAAGGACGTCTACCAAAATGCACAGCATTGAAATTAGAGTTAATGTTATAGGTCCATCAAATACGCTGTTTGCAGGCGTGTTTCTATGCACCTTTCAGCCCGGAAAATTTACGTGCTGGGGCAGTTAAGAGGGTAACAAACAGGAAACTGGCCTGGACCTTTAGAGCCGGGTGGCTTCCTTCGTGTTTGTTAAAAAGGGTTTTAACTTTAACCGACGCCGGTTGACACGGGTCGATTTTCAAGAGATGCTTCATGCTCCTCCTGTTTTCTTGCACTTGGCAAGCTTTTATCCGGGATAAATCGATAGTGTGTACGACAAACGCCTGGCCAGTTAAGTGGTCTCGATCGTTCGCTTAAATTTTAATGTTACATTGCCTTCCGCTGAGAACCTGAGGCTATCAAGCGTTCCCTCTTTAAAAGTGGAGAAGGTTGTAACATAGCCTTGCGTGCTTCGTCTGCTGCGAGTGTTTTTTTCTTTTTTTCTTTTTCTTTCTTTTCCCCCGCCTTTTACGTTTATTAAATTGATTTTTCTGTCCTTTTTTCTCCCTGAATTTCTGTCTACATAAAGTGACGTGTGTCAATATGGGCAGTGAATCAGGCTTTGACTTGTGATTTGGCGGATGGGATGTTTTGCCCTAATTCCTAAATTACTGCGGACGCAGAAATTAGGTCCACTCTACTGATAATCCGAAGCTATTAAATTTCCCGCGCACGCGCGCACCACACGACACACGCACACACACACACACACACCACACACACACACACACACACACACACACACACACACACACACCACACCACACACACACATGCATACAACATAATACTAACACACACACACGCACACACACACACACACACACACACACACACCACACCACGCACCACGCACACACACACACACAACACACCACACACGCACACGCACGCACGCACGCACACACGCACACACGCAACACGCACACGCACCACACGCACGCACACACGCACACACGGAAACACACACACACACACACACACACACACACACACACACACACACACACACACACACACACGGGCGTCCGCACGCACACATGCACATACTCAAACGAGCGCGCGAGCGCGAGCTCATTATACACAATGTACAAGCCTAATGGCGGAGGAAAACAGCAGAGCGAAAGGATAAACTATGGCAGGTCTATTGAATTGTTTGGAAAATGAAATGCCACTGCTAGTACTCCCACCGCTGCTACTTTGTTATCCTAACAATAACCCATTCTTGCAGAGCTCTGTTTTGTATTTACAGTTGAACTAACTGCACTGGGCGCGCAAACAGTCACGAAAACAGTTACATTTAGCGACCCAGCTACCCCCACCGCCCACCACCCGAAGAAAATCCCCGCTAAATTGACATTTATCGCGTCGCATCAGAGAAACTACCACGCACACAACACATCCCACGCGGCATTTCACTTTAAAATTAAACCCCTCCTCTGTTCTAATATCAAAGGTCGATGAACAGCTGGGCTGGTGATTATACAGTCCAGCGGCTAATAGACGAATTCCGGAAACAACAGGCGAAGATAATTTGACAGTGTTTTCGTACTCCGGGAGAGTGAAGGTGGCAGCGGAGAAGAGCCGATCTGTGACAGTTTTAGATCTTCAGGCATAGACCTATTATAATTTATAGTAGACTACCAGCTGGGGGAACCTACTATCCGATCTGCATGTTCCCCACGAAAAGCGTTCCTATACTCTGCGCAACACCCGCAGGCATGGATCTATATATATATATATATATATATACAGCTCCATGCCCGTTGGCACTTACCGAGTGCAGTCCCTTGGATTTCCGAAGATCGTCTATTGGTCAGCGGGAAAACCCAGCCATCACCCACCCGGTGTCCAGTGCCGAGCCACCCATCCTCCCCCGCCTCCCACACACACCGCTGGCAAAGCCGCACAGATAGTTTAGTCGTTTGCTGTTAGCAACGTTACAGACCCAGACCTCTGCGTTTCTTAACGCGACCGTTCGTGTTACGTGCGTTTAGTCGCTCGGACTGCGGAACGGCGGGTCGAGGCGAGCGCTCGCGAACGTTCTCGAACGGTATTCAGGCTAGTTAGTTAGTTAGTTAGTTAGTTAGTTCTTTGAGGCCAGTCAACCACACAGGGTTATAATTATAAGGGCGAAAAAGAAACTCCATTTTATCTCCTAGTTATTCATTAGACAAACTGGAAAACGTTTCACATGACGGTGTTCGGGGGTTTGATCAAAAGACACAAACAGTTAATAATAAGATGAGATGAGACAATACTTTATTGTCCTTAAAAGGATATTTACTTTGAAACATACCATCAATGTAACATGTGAATGAACAAAACTGTTAAGGAAAACAAAAAGAAGAAAGAAAAAAAAAGGGTTCAAACAAATTACAATTATACCTTAAACAAGTTAATAACAACATAGGATAACATATGCACACACGCACACACGCAAATACAAAAAGTGTTTTTAAATTTTTAGAAAAGCCCCCCGAGAGCTCCCTCCAGTTAGATGGGGAAAGACAAAGGAAATGATTATTGATTTTAGAAGGAATCAAAGACAGTATAGTGGGATTAAAATGAAAGGAGAAACTGTTGAAAGAGTAGAAACGAGGAATATCGTTTGATGACAAACTGTCTTGGAAATGCCATGTAGATCCATTAGTTAAAAAGGTTCACAGCAGGTTATACTGGTTTAGAAAGATCAGGTCCTTTGAAGTCCGTGGCGAAATTTTACAGATGTTTTATGCAGCTACTATCAGCGGTGTCCTGACTTTCGGAATGACTTGCTGGGGTGGGAACGCATCCAAACAAAAACAGGAAAAATAAACGATATGACAATAACATCAAGAAGGCGGGTACAGTGTTGGGGAAAAGGCAAAAAAAAAAGCTTAGACAGTTTACCATCGCCTCGTGACAAACAAACTGAGAACAATTTTGGCTCGGACCTGAATTCGACAACAGACACATATGACATAGACAGAAACAACAGTTTTAGGATTCCCCGTAATAAGACTACACGATACCTACAGTCATTCGTTTCAACGGCCATTCGGACACACAATCAACAAGCAGGCAGGTAAACACAACACGCAACGGCTACAGATGGGGATGCGGGCGACGACGAGGCTGGGATAAAATGGAGGAATGTCTGGGAGTGAATGGGAGGCAGCTGTTTGTTGTGCGAGTGGATTGTATTTGGGTCGTTGTTGCAATGTCTTATTCTTCAGCATGTTTTATGGCAGACCACATAATTTCCGCAAAGGATTGATAAAGTTGTTTTCTATCTTGTAATTATGGTTGGTCGTGTAAATCCTTTACTTACGGCTAATCATGTAAATCTTGCACTTATAGCTGATCGTGTGAATCGTGTACTTATAGCTGATCGTGTGAATCGTGTACTTACAGCTGATGGTGTGAATCGTGTACTTACAGCTGATCGAATACGTATAGTTGATGGTGTGAATCTTGCACTTATAGCTAATCGTGTGAATCGTGTACTTACAGCTGATCGTGTACTCGTGGTTGATGGTGTGAATCTTGTACACATGGCTGGTGGTGTGAATCGTGTACTTATAGTTGATCGTGTGAATCGTGTACTTACAGCTGATCGTGTACTTCTAGCTGATGGCGTGAATCGTGTACTTATAGCTTATCATGAGACTCGTGTACTTACAGCTGATCGTGTACTTATAGCTGGTGGTGTGAATCGTGCACTTATAGCTAATCATGTGACTCGTGTACTTATAGTTGATCGTGTGGATCGTATACTTATGGTTGATGGTGTGAATCTTGTACTTAGGCTGGTGGTGTGAATCGTGTACTTATAGCTGATCGTGTGAATCATGCACTTACAGCTGATCGTGTGAATCATGTACTTATAGCTGATGGTATGAATATATTTGCTCGAAGTAAGTGAGGATGTATTTTTGAGGATATACCTTTGATGGAATTTATATATCTTGTAATACCTTTTGTGGAGTTTATATACCTTATAATATTATTTACTAGCAGGTCAGGTGAGAGTTACGGTGGGTCATTCTGCTCTTCGTTGTGGTGTTCGCATGACGTCTCTCTAGTGCTTATTAGCCTATAATCCCCTTTGTCTGTTGATTTGATGTAACAATACAATAGAACTTTATCATTCACAACAAACGCATAAAATGAAAATTTGCCTTTTGGGTCACTCGAATTCACACACAAAAGGGACAATTAGACAATTCAACATAATAAAGTTAAAAGTATACAAATAAAACAAAAAAAAGGAGTAAAACGCCGCTTCTGTGATCGATTAAGTACACAGTGATTACTCATAATATTATTCCTACCTGACACCGCCTCTCCATTCACAGCCAAATCAACTCCCACGCACCCCACAAACACAGACACACCTACATCCACATTTAAAAAATATATCATATTACCCACCTACACCCAAAGACACACACACGCGCGCGCGCACACACACACACACACACACACACACACACACACACACACACACACACACACACACACACACACACACACACACACATAAATCGAGATTTTGCTTTGCTCGTTATTCCTGCACGATTGAGTTGCGAAATACGTTGGTCGGATCGCTCAGACTAAAACTGCCCGAGAACGAAAACAACATAGCAGGCAGATAAACACAACACGCAACGGCTAGAGATGGGAATGCGGGGACGACGAGGCTGGGATAAAATGGAGGAAAGTTTGGGAGTGAATGGGAGGCAGCTGTTTGTGCGAGTGGGTTGCGAGTGGCTCTCAGATAAGTGATTAAGCTTTGCATCTCATTTAAAAACTAAAAATTAAAATAAATGTTTTTTCACCGTTTAACCGTTGTTTAAGTGTCGTTTTATAGCTTGATAAAGGGGATTACCCCGAAAATTTGCAGACTGTGTATTTGTCCTGATAAATAGTAAGTAAGTAAGTAAACATGGTGCTTAACGTCCACAGAAACCATAAGGCTTATTAAGGACGGGTGGAAGGGGGGGGGGGGAGGGGGTATGGAGGTGGGGGGAGAGGGAGATTATATACCTATCGCTACTCTGTCACCACCAGAATAACTTCTGCGTTAAGGTGGGCGGCGGTGAGAGCCATTTTAATGTTTCATTAATTGTGAGGGACAATGTCACAAGACAGTGTCCACAGACCATAACTTTTGAAGAGAAAGGAGAGCCGAAGCGGATTCGAACCGAAGTCCCTCTGCTTACCAGCCTAAAGCCTTACCGCTAGGCCAAACCGGCTCACGTTAGTAAGTAGGGTTCTTTTAAACGTTTTATGTGTTCGGATCTTGACCGAGAACGAAATAAAACGTTTTGCAGTGGCGCTCGCATTAAGAAACGTACGGCTGCTGTCCGTCTCTCGGTCAACGCTCGGTGTTTGGAAACACCTCCGCTGAACACACGCCTCCTCGAGTGTGGGTCGTAACAACCAATTAACAGCTTCTAAGTTCGAAGTAACTTGACCTTTCGTGCGTAAAGTGACTACAATGCCCGCTGGACGGATCTGATGGCCGAAATACAATGGGAGACTATTAAATGTCTGCCACTGACTCCACCAACGCTGAGAGGTCAATAGTCGCCGACGTCACGAAAAAGCTTCGGTGAAAATAAGCAAGACCGTAAGAGAAATGCGTGGGTTGAACCAACTGTTGGTTTTATAACCTGAATTTCGAAGTTAACTTTTAAGGACAAGTTCACTTCGGAACTGCATACGCTATTGCCACACACATAGGCTACTGACTACACACACACTTATAGATAGGTTACAGTATTTTCCTCCAATCGTCAGTAAATAGTTATATTCACTCTAGCTACAACGACCACTACAATGCGAGAAGAACGCGTCAAAATAAAAGGAATCGGTGTTCGGGAAAGTGGTATTTTGTCATAGTTGTGCGCTGATTGCCGATTATGACGTCAATGCCGCCTCGGGTGTGACGGCAACTCCAACCCTGATGCACCAGATCGATCGCATCACTCTCACCTTAGGATGATGTCAGTGTTGGATCGTTTACTGGCAAGCTGTGGCGATGTTTGCGTTGAATCTTCTACTGGCAGGCTGTGACGAGATCCGTGTTAGATTGTCTGTGGCTGTGCCGATGTCCTTGTTAGATTGTCTGTGGCTGTGGCGATGTCTTTGTTAGATTGTCTATGGCTGTGACGATGTCCGTGTTAGATTGTCTATGGCTGTGACGATGTCCTTGTTAGATTGTCTATGGCTCTGATGATGTCCGTGTTAGATTGTCTATGGCTGTGACGATGTCCGTGTTAGATTGTCTATGGCTGTGACGATGTCCTTGTTAGATTGTCTATGGCTGTGACGATGTCCGTGTTAGATTGTCTATGGCTGTGACGATGTCCGTGTTAGATTGTCTATGGCTGTGACGATGTCCTTGTTAGATTGTCTATGGCTGTGACGATGTCCGTGTTAGATTGTCTATGGCTGTGACGATGTCCGTGTTAGATTGTCTATGGCTGTGACGATGTCCGTGTTAGATTGTCTATGGCTGTGACGATGTCCGTGTTAGATTGTCTATGGCTGTGACGATGTCCTTGTTAGATTGTCTATGGCTGTGACGATGTCCTTGTTAGATTGTCTATGGCTGTGACGATGTCCGTGTTAGATTGTCTATGGCTGTGACGATGTCCTTGTTAGATTGTCTATGGCTGTGACGATGTCCTTGTTAGATTGTCTATGGCTGTGACGATGTCCGTGTTAGATTGTCTATGGCTGTGACGATGTCCGTGTTAGATTGTCTATGGCTGTGACGATGTCCTTGTTAGATTGTCTATGGCTGTGACGATGTCCGTGTTAAGCCCGTTCTTAATTGGGCGAATGTTTCTTCGCGAACCTAGTTGGAAGTATTCGGCGAAGCTAGTTGGTTCTTAATTGGGCGAACTTTTCTTCGCGAACCTAGTTGGAAGTATTCGTCGAAGCTATATTCGGGGTCCAAAAAGCTTCGCTCAACATTTTCTGGGAACATTCGCCCTATTCGACGATCATTGCCTCTGATTGGCTGAGAGCAGAGCTCTCCTGTGGATGAAGAAAAACTAAAACTAAAAATGGATGACGGTGTCGCTAGGTTCTTCACTCGCTTCGGAGTTTGTTTATTTGTTGACTTGTGGGAGGCGCAGCCTTGTCTCGGAGACCCAGAATGAGATAGTAGTTAGTTGAATTACCCTGTGAGGGATGATGAAAGTATATTGACTTGACTTTAGCCTACATTTTCGAACATGCTGTCTGCTGCGCGTCTGCCGCAAGTTCGGGCCGAAGCTTGCATCTCATTACAAGCCAGTTGAGAACGAAGTAAAGTTTTGGACTGTTCGAACCATATTCGGCGAACTAAAAGTTCAATTAAGAAACGAATCATAGTTCGTCGAAGTGTCCGAAGTATGTTCGGCGAACAAACATTCGCCCAGTTAAGAACGGGCTTTAGAGTGTCTGTGGCTATGACGAGGTCCTTGTCTATGGCTGTGACGATGTCCGTGTTATATTGTCAGTGGCTGTGACGATGTCCGTGTTCGATTGTCTATGGCTGTGATGATGTCCGTGTTAGATTGTCTATGGCTGTGATGATGTCCGTGTTAGATTGTCTACTGGCAGGCTGTTGCAATGTCCGCACTGGCAGGCTGTTGCAATGTCCGCACTGGCAGGCTGTTGCAATGTCTACACTGGCAGGCTGTTGCAATATCCGCACTGGCAGCTGTGGCGATATCCGCACTGGCATGATCAGGATGTCCGCATTGGCAGGCTGTGGGAATGTCCGCACTGGCAGGCTGTGGGAACGTCCGCATTAGCAGGCTGTGGGAATATCAGCATTGGCAAGTTCAGGATGTCGGCATTGGCAGGCTGTGGGAATGTCCGCACT
>JABMCL010002631.1:815000-820000 GCA_018857735.1 Alviniconcha marisindica | reverse complement strand
ACTTTATATTGTTATTATGCTTATCCTTGCGATCAAAGGCTCCTCGGAGACATTGTTTAAAGTGAGAAAATTGGTTTTTGCCGTGAATGGGTCTTGGGAATGAAAACACAAATCCTGTTTCCCATTCTACATCCAGAGACGCTGATAAATGGTATTGATTAACCGGGGCAAGCCTGGCAGTGGATGCTGGATTACGAATTTTGAATCCCTGGAGGAAATTAGATCGTGTTGGAGTTAGTGGGGTTCCTTCAGCTTGTTGTTATTGCTCTTCTGCAAAGCCAGAGGTGTGTGTGTGTGTGTGTGCGTGTGCGTGTGCGTGTGTGTGTGTGTGTGCGTGTGTGTGTGTGCGTGCGTGTGTGTGGTGTGTGTGTGTGTGTGTGTGTGTGTGTGTGTGTGTGTGTGTGTGCGTGGTGTGTGTGTGTGTGTGGTGTGTGTGTGCGTGCGTGCGTGTGAGTGTGTGTGTGTGTGCGTGCGTGCGTGTGTGTGCGTGTGTGTGTGTGTGTGTGTGTGTGCGTGCGTGTGAGTGTGTGTGTGTGTGTGTGTGTGTGTGTGTGAGTGTGAGTGTGTGTGTGTGTGTGTGCGATTGTGTGTGTGTGCGTGCGTGTATGTGTTGTTGTTGTTTTGTATTGTTGTTTTTGTGTTTGTTTTTAATTTAGGGGGTTGTTATTTCTCACCTCCTCTGCTGTGCACTCTTGTGTGAAGCGCTGCTCTGCAGCAGTGTCTGTCTTGACAAAGATGCTGGCACGCTGTAGAGCTGCACAGTGTTATCAGAATATACAGGTAAACCTCGGCAGGATGTTTTCACTCTACGGCTGCAACACACTGGTGCAATCGGTTGCTTCTGTGGGGAAAGCAGTCACGGAAAGGGCTGAAAGCAATACGTAACTTGGTGTGTGTTTGCTACGCCCAGCACAGAGCTCAGGAGCTGTGTGAAAGTCGCGGTGACCGTCCTGGGCTCCCTGTCCCTGACAGTCCTTACGGTCTCTGTGGACGTAAAGCAACTGTGACCTCGTGGCCGTTCAGAGCTCAGGAGCTGTGCCGAAAGTCGCGGTGACAGTCCTGGGCTCCCTGTCCCTAACAGTCCTTACGGTCTCTGTGGATGTAAAGCAACACTGAACTTGAACGCCGATGATGGTGATGTAGAGCTCCATGTCCTCGGATGTCGGTTGACAAATTAGGGACAAACTGTGCCCAGTGCCGAAGCATGGTTCAGTGTTGCTTGACGTCCACAGAAACCGTAAGGCTCATTAGGACGGAAAGCCCAGGACGGCCACCTCGACTTTCACACAGCTCCTGAACTCTGATTTGAACGGCCAGTCAACCAGGACGGTTACATTACGTTTGATGTTTTGTTGCAAGCTCAGATGGAAACAATTACCTTTGGCGATAGGTAGTATGGCCTCAAAAAGAGGAGAAATTGTAATGTCGTGCTAATTATACGTCGTGAAAAATGTCGTGCTAATTATACAGAGTGATCTCGGGACGGAAAGTGTCATAGATGTGAGTGGTGTGTCATCTGAGTATCTCGGCCTCGATTCTGTGTATTTATAACCAGCTTCGATCACTCAGAGCCAGCCCATGAAAAAAGCGAACACTTCGAACTAGTATTCCGTGTATAACCCGCTGCTATCATTCACAGCCAGCCCATAGAAAAAGCGACCACTTAGAATCAGCCCATTAAAAAGCGACCACCCAGAGCTAGTCCATGAACGATAACACTCACCCAGAGTCAGCCCATGAAAAAAGCGACCACTTAGAACTAGTATTCTGTGTATAACCCGCTGCTATCACCCACAGCCAGCCCATGAAAAAAGCGACCACTCACAACCAGTCCATAAATAAGCGACCGCTCAGTGCTTATCCAATGTAAAAGGTCATCACTCAGAGCTAGTCCATGAAAGATAACACTCACCCAGAGTCAGCCCATGAAAAAAGCGACCACTTAGAACTAGTATTCCGTGTATGACCCGCTGCTATCACCCAGAGTCAATGATGAAAAAAGCGACGACTTAGAATCTGTCCATAAAAAAAGCGACCGCTCAGTGCTAGTCCCTGTAAAAGGTCATCACCCAGAGCTAGTCCATAAAAGATAACGCTCACCCAGAGTCAGCCCATGAAAAAAGCGACCACTTACAACCAGTCCTTAAAAAAGCGACCGCTCAGTGCAAGTCCATGTAAAAGGTCATCACCCAGAGCTAGTCCATGAAAGATAACGCTCACCCAGAGTCAGCCCATGAAAAAAGCGACCACTTACAACCAGTCCTTAAAAAAGCGACCGCTCAGTGCAAGTCCCTGTAAAAGGTCATCACCCAGAGCTAGTACATGAAAGATAACGCTCACTCAGAGCCAGCCCTTGAAGAGGATGACCACAAAGCGATCCCTTCGATCAGAGCCAGAGTGTCGGGCCAGTCTGCAAACCGCTGAGGACGTCCAGACGTCCACAGGGCCTACATGTCTTGGTGCGAGAGGTTGGCAAACAGTGGTGATGAGGGGGAACTTAGGGTGACGGTGATCGGCCCCGTGACGAGATCGTTGCCATCCGCAGCAGATTGTGTTATACCCTTCCTCTTCTTCTTCTTCTTCTTCTCCTGCTCCTCCTCCTCCTACTTCTTCTTCTTCTTCTTCTTCTTCTTCTTCTTCTTCTTCTTCTTCTTCTTCTCTTCCTTCTCCTCCTACTTCTTCTTCTTCTTCTCCTGTTTTTTGTTTATTCCACTCAGAAATGTTTCACAGACACCCTCATCTGTACAACTCTGTATGCCTATACTTATTTTACTCTCTCTCTCTCTCTCTCTCTCTCTCTCTCTCTCTCTCTCTCTTCTCTCTCTCTCTCTTGTAATATCTGTTTGTGGTATAGTCGTGCTTATTTGTGTTTGTAGTATAGCTTGGACTTGTTTTAAATAGGTCTAAATGGACCTAACGCTATTATCTTTGACTATTAAAGTTTTCGAGTTCTCTCTCTCTCTCTCTCTCTCTCTCTCTCTCTCTCTCTCTCTCTCTCTCTCTCACGCGCGCGCGCGTTAAGCCTTATTTGGATGAGCCTACTTGCAAGTTGTGGGTAACTTGCCATTCGAGAAGACGTGCAGGTTGTGGACAACTTCTCACTCGAAGAAAAGACACGAGGAGAAGACGTGATTGCAATTAGGTGTCCCTCGTTTCCCGTCATTGACGACAAAGCTGCACATTTCCTCCGCTCATAATACGAATCACGAGTCTATTCCCAAGTCCAAATTTGGGGTTTAGTCCGACTTAGCAGGCGAAAAGGTGCACGTGCAACCCGCATCACTGTGCATCGCTTTTCTCCCTCGCAGAACTAACCAAGACACAAGGGCACACGAAGGGCATTTGTCATAAAGATTAGGACAGATTTCTGCGCCTTGTACTACGTCCTTGGTCCTTGGGTAGGACGGTGCACGGGTGAAAGAGGTTGGGATGGGTGGGGGGGGGGTGAGTGGGTTGGGTGGCAACTGATGCCGGAGCGACTAAAGTCTCTCTCTCTCTCTCTCTCTCTCTCTCCTTGGTCCTTGGGTAGGACGGTGCAAGGGTGAAAGAGGTTGGGGTGGGGGGGGGGAGGGGGTCAGCTGATGCAGGAACAACTAAAGTCACGTCAATGGTAACTGATGCAGGAGCAACTAAAGTCACGTCAGTGGTAACTGATGCAGGAGCAACTGAAGTCACGTCAGCGGTAAAGTAAACATGGTGCTTAACGTCCACAAAAACCGTACGGCTTATTAGGGACGGGGAAAAGGGGGGAAGGGGTTATGGAGGTGGGGGGGGGGGGGGGGGGAGGAGCTATTATACCTATCGCTACACGTCACCACCAGAATGACTCCTGCATTAAGATGGGCAGCGATGATAGCCATTTTAATGTTTCATTAATTGTGAGGGACAAAGTCACATGACAGTGTCCAGAGACCACAATTTTTGAAGAGAAAGGAGAGCCGAAGCGGATTCGAACCGAGGTCCCTCTGCTTACCAGCCTAACGCCTTACCGCTAGGCCAAACCGACTCGTCAGTGGTAACTGATGCAGGAGCAACTAAAGTCACGTCAGTGGTAACTGATGCAGGAGCAACTAAAGTCACGTCAGTGGTAACTATGCAGGAGCAACTAAAATCACGTCAGTGGTAACGGATGCAGGAGCAACTAAATCACGTCAGTGGTAACGGATGCAGGAGCAACTAAATCACGTCAGTGGTAACGGATGCAGGAGCAACTAAAGTCACGTCAGTGGTAACTGATGCAGGAGCAACTGAAATCACGTCAGTGGTAACTGATGCAGGAGCAACTGAAATCACGTCAATAACGGATGCAGGAGCAACTAAAATCACGTCAGTGGTAACGGATGCAGGAGCAACTAAAGTCACGTCAGTGGTAACGGATGCAGGAGCAACTAAAGTCACGTCAGTGGTAACGGATGCAGGAGAAACTAAAGTCACGTCAGTGGTAACGGATGCAGGAGCAACTAAAGTCACGTCAGTGGTAACTGATGCAGGAGCAACTAAAGTCACGTCAGTGGTAACTGATGCAGGAGCAACTAAAGTCACGTCAGTGGTAACGGATGCAGGAGAAACTAAAGTCACGTCAGTGGTAACGATGAGGAGAAACTAAAGTCACGACAGTGGTAACGGATGCAGGAGCACTAAAGTCACGTCATGGTAACTGATGCAGGAGCAACTAAAGTCACGTCAGTGGTAACGGATGCAGGAGCAACTAAAGTCACGTCAGTGGTAACGGATGCAGGAGCAACTAAAGTCACGTCAGTGGTAACGGATGCAGGAGCAACTAAAGTCACCGTCAGTGGTAACTGATGCAGGAGACAACTAAAGTCACGTCAGTGGTAACGGATGCAGGAGAAACTAAAGTCACGTCAGTGGTAACTGATTCAGGAGACAACTAAAGTCACGACAGTGGTAACGGATGCAGGAGCAACTAAAGTCACGTCAGTGGTAACTGATGCAGGAGCAACTAAAGTCACGTCAGTGGTAACGGATGCAGGAGCAAC
>JABMCL010002631.1:805000-807500 GCA_018857735.1 Alviniconcha marisindica | reverse complement strand
TGCGCTCCGGCGTGCTCATTGGCTGGGTGCGACATCGCTAAGTGGTTCCCGTTTTCTGTAACTCTTTCGCCCCGCACATTGCCGGCCTCGGTTGGGTTGTCCACCCTCCTTCCCTCTCTACACACACACACACACACACACACACACACCCGCGCGCGCACACACACGCATACACACACGCGCGTATGCACGCGCACACACACACACACACACGCACACACAACTCTCACACACACACACACACACACACACACACACACACACACACACACACACACACACACACACGCACGCACACATATACACACACACATACATGCACGTACCGCGCGCGCGCACACACACACACATACATGCACTACCCGCGCGCGCGCACACACACACACGCACGCACGCACGCACGTACACACACAACTCTCACACTCCACACACACACACACACACACACACACACACACACACACACACACGCACGCACACATATACACACACACACATACATGCACGTACCGCGCGCGCGCACACACACACACACACATACATGCACTACCCGCGCGCGCGCACACACACACACACGCACGCACGCACAAATCGCACATCAAACACACACAACACACACACATCACCACACACACACACACACACCGCACGCACACAACACACACACCAACTGCACACACGCACGCACACGCATACACACACATTCACACACACACGCACGCATACATATCACACACACACAGCACACGACACACAGCACCACACACACACACACACACACATGCACTCACACACACACGACACGCACACACACACACACGCGCGCACGCACGCACGTACACACACACGCGTGTACGTGCGCGCGCGCCAAAACACACACACGCACGCACGCACACACGCACGCACACACACACACACACACACACACACACGCACGCACACACGCACGCACACGCATACACACACATTCACACCGTGTGCATACACACACACACACACACACACACACACACACACGCACGCACACGCGCGCCGCCGCGCGCACACACACACACACACACACACACACACACACACACAACACACACACACACAGCACTGTTCTGTTCATTTCACTTCATGCTTTTTTAAGTAATGAAACCACATCGAAGCAGAACATCGAGCAGCGTGAGTGTCCATTCCACTGCTCCAACACCCGTAAGTAATGGAGCTTAGAGCGAAGGTCACACGCGGGTACCTGCGTGTAGGCCAACGTCAGCAAATGGTTAAAATCATTAACCCTATGCCTTCGAAGGTTTCACTAAGTGTGCCAGTAGGTCGCTGGGTTTCAATTGGATTGTCCCCGGCTGTGGCTCTGTGTCGAGCTATTTTCCGGACTGCACGTAATGCCCAATCGGTGTTTTTCCTAGCATGATGTACGACCGGCAGCTGAGTGGTCTCCCCTGCGGCGATTCCCGGTTCGTGAGTGTCCCCGATGGCAGTGCCAGAGATAACAGACGTAGATCTCGTCGTTGTGCCGTGCGCTCAGAGAGAGACAGAGACTGGGAGACAGAGGTGGGGTGGGGTGGGGTGGGGTGGGGAGAGAGAGAGAGAGAGGGAGAGAGAGAGAGAGGAGGACTCGAACTCGAAAACTTCATTTTATAAGGATTGTAGTTTAGGTTCAGTCAAAAACCTGTCTAACAACTAGAGAGAGAGAGACAGAGACTGAGAGAGAGGAGAGAGAGAGAGAGAGAGAGAGAGAGAGAGAGAGAGAGAGAGAGAGTTCTTGGATTTTAATTTCCTGTCAACGGCGTGGGGTCACCACAAGAAGAGAGTCAGAGAGATTAAGTGTTTTCAGTCCAGTCAGTGGGCAGGCTGTGTCATGGGGCTGTACGGCAGTGTGAATGAAAGACGTCTACAACTGCATCTAACATAGTCATGTCTTGTAGTCAAACAGTTCCTCTCTCTCTCTCTCTCTCTCTCTCTCTCTCTCTCTCTCTCTCTCTCTCTCTCTTCTCTCTTCTCTCTCTCTCTCTCTTCTCTTCTCCTCTCTCTCTCTCTCTCTCTCTCTCTCTCTCTCTCTCCTCTCTCTCTCTCTTCTCCCTGTCTGTCTGTCTGTCTGTCTGTCTGTCTGTCTGTCTCTCTCTCTCTCTCTCTCTCTCTCTCTCTCTCTCTCTCTCTCTCTCTCTCTCTCTCTCTCTCTCTCTCTCTCACACATACTCTGTCACACACACACACACACCACACACACACACACACACACACACACACACACACACACACACACACACACCATGGCACACACACACACCATGGCACACACACACACGCACGCACGCACGCACGCACTCACGCACGCACGCACGCACGCGCGCGCGCATACTTCACTATGTCACAGCTAATGACGCTATATATTTATTTTCTCGTTTAGAAAATCATGGTGATGCTAGAGAAGCTTCAGTTAACAACACTTCCAACGCATTAATCTTCGGCCCGAGAGAGAGAGAGAGTTATGATGACA
>JABMCL010002631.1:767500-800000 GCA_018857735.1 Alviniconcha marisindica | reverse complement strand
CGTTCAACTTCATTCCTGCACCCTCCGCTTCCATCGTCATGTGACGCGTGACGTGACTGTGTGAATGGGACTTTTACCTGTGATTTGATCACTTGCGTGTTGCCCTTCTATGACCTTAACGGTTGACTGGGCATCCATTATTAACGTCACTGGAGTGTGTGTGTTTGTGTGTGTGTGTGTGTGTGTGTGTGTGTGTGTGTGTGTGTGTGTGTGTGTGTGGTGTGTGTGTGTGTGTGTGTGTGTCGTGCGTGTGTGTGTGCGCGCGCGCGTGTGCGTGTATCTGTGTGTATATGTATGTGTGTATGTGTGTGTGCGTGTATGTGTATGTGTGCTTGTATGTGTGTGTATGTGTGTATATGTGTGCGTGCGTGCGTGCGTGCGTGCGTGTTTGTGTGTGTGTGTGTGTGTGTGCATGAAAATATGTGTGTATCAGTGTGTGTGTGTGTGTATGCGTGTGTGTGCGCGCACGCGCGTGTGCGTGCCTCTGTGTGTATATGTATGTGTGTATATGTGTGTGCGTGTATGTGTATGTGTGTTTGTATGTGTGTGTATGTGTGTATATGTGTGTGTGCGTGCGTGCGTGCGTGCGCGTGTGTGTGTGTGTGTATGTGTACATATTCCCGGTGCAGCTGTTAACATTGCTGGCCAAAAGCTGTTTCTCAGTGGACAAGTTATTGGCTTCCTTCTCGGTGAGCGAGTTACTTTTGTTCTAACCGTGTCACATTCCTTGTTCTTTGCTTTCAAGTAATGCGCAATGCGTTCCAACTGCAGAAGCAGCAAAGAAGAGAATGCACCATTAAAATTATGGTTGTTATTGGTCTGATGGTTGCGTTCCTGTTTGTGTGTTTCAGTATTGCTTCACCATCACCTACAAGAGCGAGGGACAGCGCCAGTACGACCTGCGCAGCGACTCCGAAGCGGAGTGCAATGCCTGGATTGACGCCATCCGACGGGCCAGGTAAGTTCCAATTCAGTGTGTCGCTTTACGTCCACAGAGACCGTACGGACTATTTGGGACGGGGCGCCCAGGACGTCCACCTCGACTTTCACACAGCGCCTGAGATCTGACTACCGGGGCTTAGTGTTCAGCGTTGCTTTACGTTCACAAAAATTATAGGGCTTATTAGGGACGGGGAGCCCAGGACGTCCACCTCGACTTTCACACAACTGAACTCTGAATGTCTCTGTTCGAGTTCACGGACATAGACCCTACGGACTATTAGGGACGGGGAGCCCAGGAAGGCCACCTCGATTTTCACACAGCTCCTGAGCTCCTGAGCTCTATTCGAGTTCAAGTTCAGTGTTGCCTCACGTCCACAAAAACCATAAGGATTATTAGGGACGGGGAGCCCAGAACGGCCACCTCGACTTTTACACACCTCCTGACCTTTGAATGTCCGAGTTCAAGTTCAATGCTGCTTTACGTTCGCAGAAACCATAAGACTAGTATTACGGATCCAGGACGTCCACCTCGACTTTCACACAGCGCCTGAGATCTGACTTCGGGGCTTAGCGTTCAGTGTTGCTTTACGTCCACAGAGGCCATTAGGCTTATTAGGGACGGGAAGCTCAGGACGGCCACCTCGACTTTCACACAGCTCCTGAGCTCTGAAGGGCCAGGTGGACACTGCGCGTCCTTTCACACGTTTCCTCGCCTCAGCTGACCTCTCGCCACCTTGGCTCTGTCTGACTGGTTGTTTGGTTTGGTTGTTGTTTGGGGTTTTGAGGTTGGTGTGTGTGTGTGTGTGTGTGTGTGTGTTGTGTGTGTGTTGTGGTGTGTGTGTGTTGTTTGTGTGTGTTTTGTCTTCTGTCGGGTGTGTGTGTGGGGTGTGTGTGTGGGGGGGTTGTGTTGGGGGTGTGTTTGTGTATTGTCTTGTTGTTGTTTTGTGTGTGTTGTGTGTGTGTGTGGTGTGTGTGTGTGTGTGTGTGTGTGTGTGTGTGTGTTGTTGTGTGTTGTGTTTGTTGTTGTTGTTTTGTTGTTTTTTGTTTGTTGTGTTTGTTTGTGTTGTGTGTGTGTGTGTGTGTGTGTGTGTGTGTGTGTGTGTGTGTGTGTGTGTGTTGTGTGTGTGTGTTGGGAGTGTGTATTTTGTGTGTGGTTGTGGTGTGTGTGTGGCTTTTAGGGGAAGAGAACTGTGGGGAGGCGGGATGATTGGGGCGAAATCGTTTCGAAAACTCCTCACCTTTGTTGAAGTAGGCTGCCGCTGTTTAGAAAATGTTACGGAAACGGTAAGTGGTCACTATCGGCCTTCACGCGGCCAACTTGTCAGCCATTAGCAGACGACAGCTCTGGTCGTCCATCCGCTCTAGAGACCTGATAAATGGCGTCTTCCATATCAACACCTGTGGCCTCTCGGTCATTGTACGCGGTTGTAACAGCTAAGCAGACGTGAAGTTTGTTTTCTAACCAACGACACAGAAAAACTGCTTTGCCGAAGGAATAGCAGATAGGGGGAAAGGGGGGGGGGAGGGGGGGAGGGGAGGGGGTAAGCCTAAATTGTTACCCGGTAAATCTTTCGAATTTGTGGGCGGCGCCACTCTTTTGTCTGGCTCTACGTCAGCGAGCAAGGTTTTGTCTCTCCTTGCGACGCGTTAACTAGGATTTGGGAACTCAAACGGCCGCCGAAAAAGCATTATCAAAGAAAAAGGCAGTACACAGAATTTTAAAAATAGGTTAGGCCTACTCCTCTCTACTGAACAAGGTTGTCACTGAGAGCGGAAAAGGCGAAATTCTCGTGCCAACACAGCTTTTTGCAGCATGTCAATCATGCGGCCCTTGAACGTGTATATTTAATATTGTTGGTTCACTTGGCCCCACATACTGTAATCAGCGATTGCAGCCAGTTCAGCAGTCTGCACCCTGCCCCACTGAGACGTGGGTTAGTTCAACCTTTTCAGTGATTGTATGGTTCTGTTAATGAAGAGGAAGCAAAGTATGGCGCAGACATCGGGCATGACGATTTGACTCTGAAGATCTTCGGGAAGAATGCCGTGTTCAACTTCTCGCCACCGTTCTGATGGACGATCAAGTTCAGATTCCAGGCACTGGTTTACGGCATCTTTCATCCAACCACTGCCACAACTGGTTACGACATAGGTCACGAAAAACCGTCAGCTAACGGACAGTTTTTATTTGGTGCTCCAATGGCAATACGTTTGTAACAAACAACTCAGATTATATCTGGCATTTCTTTTATAACCGCTAACGTTGCTTACGCCAGCACAAATTAATAAAAACCAATATCGTTTTGAATCGAGACTGAACTCATTTTTTGCCCGGGGTGGACGCTGCTCGTGTTTATGTGCGTGCTTGGACGCTATGTAACTGCCACAGTCTTATTAGTACGCAAACCTTGGGGGGAGGGGGGCGCTGACCGCGTCGGTGGACAGCTGCGCGGAGATAAAGAGTGCCCCTTCAGTGGCGTAACCAAGTCTGGCAGAATTTGGAGGAAGGTGCCGGAAAGCGATGGAATGTGAGCCGAGCGTAAGCCAGCCAGCGTACTAACATATCATAGGCGGGAGCTGCCACAAGTATCCTTTTTGTCGCGACAAACACGTGTTTGTCGCGACAAAACCCGTATTTTGTCGCGACAAAATTATGTTTGTATTTGTTGCGACAAATATTTGTCACAACAAACACGTGTTTTGTCGCGACAAAAGCAAGCTTGTCGCAACAAAACTTACATATGTTTGTCGCGACAAAAGTTTTAAAGACGTGTTTTGTCCCGACAAACACGTGTTTGTCGCGATAAAACTTTTTTCGCCACAAAAAGGATACTTGTGGCAGCTCCCGCCAGTGATACAAGCACACCTCCTTAAAGAAGCCCGAGGGCTGTCCAAATACCATTTTAATGTCATCGGAGCACGTGTCCGAGCCGTTTTCGAAAACAATGCTCAAGCGCCTTAGACTGGATCTGTGCGATTCGGAGCGCGAGTTCGAACACGCTTGTCTAAGTGGCGGAGCCATGTTGCTGAAAGCGAGATGCCAACTGGACGGCTTTCCTCCCTGGGACCATCATGCCTGACTTGATCGTCTTATAGGCCTGCTGTTTTGAGGACGTGTGCGATACACCTGGGTTACAGCGGTACCGCTAACACACACACACACACACACACACACACACACACACACACACACACACACACACACACACACACTCGCACCACGCACGCACGCACGCACGCACGCAAGCACACACACACATGCACACACACGCGCACACAGAAAACTCTCTCTCTCTCTCTCTCTCTTCTCTCTCTCTCTCCTCTCTCTCTCTCTCTCTCTCTCTCTCTCTCTCTCTCTCTCTCTCTCTCTCACACACACACACGCACACACCACACACACACACACACACACACACACACACACACACACACACACACACCCTACACACATACACGCACACACACATACACAGAGAGAGAAAGAAGAAAGGGAACAATAACTCCAGGCATGAACCATGCAAACGGATCCACGCAACCTAGCTAGCTTTTCCATGCGGCTTCTGTTTCTAATCTTGAAACGGTTTTCACGAGAGAAAATTCGACCGGTAATGAAGACCGGAAAGCCCAGAGAAGAAAGCCATTTGTAGACTGGATTTGATTAACTTTGTAATGGGCACAGCCTTGGATCACAGCGCTACTTCATGGGGAGGGTGGCCAGGTGTGTGTGTGTGTGTGTGTGTGTGTGTGTGTGTGTCTCTCTCTCTCTCTCTCTCTCTCTCTCTCTCTCTCTCTCTCTCTCTCTCTCTCTCTCTCTCTCTCTCTCTCTCTCTCTCTCTCTTCTCTCTCTCTCTCTCTCTGTATGTGTGAATCTGTGTGTGTGTCTCTGTGTGTGTGTATGTCTGTGTGTGTGTGTGTGTGTGTGTGTGTGTGTGTGTGTGTGTGTGTGTGTGTGTGTGTTGTATGTGTGTGGTGGGTGGGGTGGCGCGCGCGCGCGCGTGTGTATCTCTGTGTGTATGTGTGTGTGTATCTCTATGTGTGTGCCTGTACGTACGTATCTGTGTGTGTGTGTGTGTGTGTGTGTGTGTGTGTGTGTGTGTGTGTGTGTGTGTGTGTGTGTGTGTGGACGATAACACACACTGCACACGCGCACACACACACACACACACACACACACACACACACACACACACACAAGCGCACACACGAGCACACACTTGACTTTCTCGGTTGATTAAGGAGCCTAGCCTAAATTGTACGGAGCTTCACCGAAGCATTTAATACTGTGGATTCAATGCCTGGTCGTATAACATATCGCCGTATCGTCTGGATTATCTTTCGTCTCGGATCTTTCCCGCGGCCAAACACTTTTGGTTGTCTGCAACATACGTTCGAACAGCGTTCCCGTGACCGACAGGTCAGGTCTACATGCGTGTTGACTAGAGGCGAACAATGGCAGCCATGACTGCATGGAGAGAAAAATTTGATAGTCTTTGTTCTGTACGCCGAATAACCACAGACATTGAATGTCTGTGCGAATAACACAGCTGAGTGATTTCCCTTTGATTTGTTTTCTCGTCTTCGTCTCGGAGGACCATAACTTCAAAGCAATGCGCTCGCTCAGCGCAGATCAGCTCTGGAACAAAACGGCTCTGCGTGGTGAAAAGAGAGAGACAGAGGAAGATAGACAGACAGACAGACAGACGGACAGACAGACAGAGAGACAGAGAGAGCGAGAGAGAGAGGAGAAATAGCAACAACAACAAAATCGAAGAAAGAAAAAAAGGGGAGAAAAAAGAAAAGAAAAAAAGAATGGGAGAAACATTCAACATGCGTAATCAAGTTAAGAGACAGACAGACTGACAGATAGAAAGATGCACAGAGTTTTGAGCTTTGTTTATATACACTTTGTTTAATTCCTCTTTGGAGGAAGGATGTCGTAAAGCAGGGCTTGGACTGAGTTTGGTGCCGATGTTGATACACAATCGATCGTGTACTGACGACGCACATTTTACAGACTATCTTTCCTTTCCGTTCATTTTCCGTGTTTCTTTGAACTAGCTACCGCCTTCTTTCTCTTCATGTTGCTTTACGTCCGCAGAAGTCATACGGCTAATTAGGGACATGGGTACAGGGAGTGGGGGGGCGACGGGGGAGGGGAGGGGAGGGGGTGTCTAAGCCGGAACAGCTCATCCCCGGCCGCGCTCCAACCCGTAACTGAAGACGGAAGAGACCGTCAGCCACCGCCAGAACAAGAACGTTACGGCTCGGAGGTGAGGACCCCGCCAGTGCCGCGGAGGCAACTAATTGTGGACTCCGCAACCTGCTCTTTCAACAGCTGTGCAGAACAGCGTAGCACAGAGACAGAGTCTGAAGGGTCAAATGTTGAGGAACAACTCAGCAGCAACTGAGACCGACAATCCATCCAGCTGTGCGAGCCCAGCTCCACCTCCCTCCTCTCGATCTCCCCTGGGATCTGACCCGCGCTGCTGCCTCTTAACGGGGGTTTGTATAGCCTGGGCCTCCCTTGCAACAGGAGCCTGCCGGGTTCCTTGCTAAACTAGGTCAACGTTAAGTTAAAGGAGCATCGTGCGCATACTCAAAAACACCAGTAATATCGTAAAACTCACAATCTGAAACAGAAGGGGCCCACTGAGCGCCTCAGCGCCGACAATCAACAAACAAGGGAGTTAAATCAGTAGCGCTCGAAAGCCGCCACACAAACGCAACAGCTTGAAAGACCTCACTGACTGAATCGCCTACGGTAACTTTCACCTGCATGCGAATAATGCAAGGTACATAAACTTCGCCAGAGGCACATGCACAGAGGTACCTTATCAGAGGATGTACCTCTAGTGGAGTTGTTGCACCTTGCACTGCTGAGTTGATTATAAAACTCACTTCTCAAGTTCAGTTTGCAAATTTTGCGAAGGGGCATGTGTCTTACTGAACTAGACGCAAATATTATTCTTCCCCCCCCCTCCCCCCCCCCCCGTCCCTCTCTCTCTCTCTCTCTCTCTCTCCTCTCTCTCTCTCTCTCTCCTCTCTCTCACCCACACACACACACACACACACACACACACACACACACAACACACCTACTCACACACACACACACACACACACACACACACACACACACACACACACACACACACACACACACATCACACAACACACACAACACACACACACACCACCACACATCACACACACACACACACACACACACACACACACACACACACACACTACACACACCACACACACACACACACACACACACAACACACACACACACACACACACACACACACACACACACACACACACACCAACACACACAACACAACACACAACACACAACACAACACACAACACAACACACACACACACACACACACACACACACACACACACACACACACACCGGCCGGTTGACTTGACTGGCGTAACTACTGCTGAAGTGAGTCGTGTCAGTCCTGCTCAGTTGAGGCGAAATGGAAATTATTGTTTAACGCCCAGTCACCAGGGTGATGCGCATTAACCCCTTCACTGCCCCAGCCTGTAAAATTTGCAGGCTGAAAGATGCACGGACGCGCCTGCAAACAGTATATTTTCCGGTCCTATAACACATCTACTTTCAACGCTACGTGTTTTGACTATGAAAATCTTTTCACATGCCAGTGCGAAAACGAAGACAAAAAGGCTTAAGTGTTTCAAATTTCGCACTTTTACGGGTCATTTTCAAATGATCTCATGGCAGTGAAGGGGTTAATATCAGAACACGACATGATAATCCTGCTTGAGGTCATTTTGTTAGTTCAGCCGCTGTCGTATAGTCCGCGAGCACGCGCGAGTATGTGTGTGTTGGGGGAGGGGGGGGGGGGGGGAGGGGGACTTGCCCCCCCCCCCCCCCCTCCCCCCCTCGGGCCCCTCCTCCGACCCCGACCCTTCCCAAGCTGCTGCCTCGCGCGTATTTCAGCGGCAGCACTTGCTGTGGGGAAATGCAGCCCATGAGATTCCGGAGCAGGGGAGACCAATGCGTTCCTGTCCTAATGATTTAGCTTTGCTTGTAGTGTCCCTTAGGCTATCGGTCTGCTTTCCTTGCTGAACTTGGCCTGCTCTACTTCTTGTGTTTTACTGGAGCCGCACCAGGTCGTTTTATGCTGCCAGCATGAAAGGTACCAATATTTTGACGCACGTTAATACAGTTTCCACTGTGATAGGCCAAAGGACAGATACTAAGTGCATATTTTACTGCCAATGTCGTGGAGTAGCAGATCTGATCATCCAAAAAATTAAATCTGCAAACTTTATCTGCCCCAGCCGGTTTTTGGCATAGATCTAACTTTACCACACAGACCATTCAGACTACACAGGATAGTCAGTGGTCGTATGTTTCACGAGATGTTACAGATACAGTAAGGTATTTTGGAGCAGAAAATCTATAGTTACAAACCTGCGGCACGAATCGTTCTGATCACATCACAAAAGTTACGAAGTTGCGGCATTGCACTAGAAACAAACCACCACCAAAAAACAACAACAAAAGTGAGAAGAAAAAAAACTGGCTTGAATCAAATATGGATACGTACATAAAATTACAAACAAAGACAATTTTGACCTGTATCTGCGTTTTCCTTGTTTAGTATTGTCGCCAGAAATGACCAGTCAGTCACAGGCCGTGTAAAGTGTGTTACACCGGTTACTACCGTTTTGTGTATTCCGGGCAGTTACAGCAAGGTGTTGGAGCTGGAGGAACTTGAAGAACTGAAGCATCTGTCACAGGCTGTGCTACACCTGTTACTTGACATATTCCAGTTACAGCAGGGTGTTGGATCAGGATGAACTGGAACAAAAGCACCTGTCACAGGCTGTGCTGCACCTGTTACTTGACATATTCCAGTTACAGCAGGGTGTTGGATCAGGATGAACTGGAACAAAAGCACCTGTCACAGGCTGTGCTACACCTGTTACTTGACATATTCCAGTTACAGCAGGGTGTTGGATCAGGATGAACTGGAACAAAAGCACCTGTCACAGGCTGTGTTACTCCTGTTACTTTATCATTTTATGTATTCCAGTTTCAGCAGGGTGAACTGAACAGAAGCACCTGTTACAGGCTGTGTTACACAATGGTACTTCATGTACTCCAGTTATAGCAGGATGAACTGGTACAGAAGCACTAGCTGTTACTGGTTGTGTTACACCTGCTACTTTGTGCATTCCAGTTTATAGCAGGAGGAACCAGAACAGATACACCTGTTACAGGCAGTGTTACACCTGCCACCTTCTATGTTCCAGTTACAGCAAGGTGTTGGAGCAGAAGGAGGAACTGGAACAGAAGCACCTGCACCTCCTGCAGATTCTGGACAGTGAGCGCCAGGCCAAGTGGCACTACGTCCAGCAAACAGAGGAGCTGTCAGCTGAGGTCAAGAAGCTTAAAGAGGAGGTCAGTGTAACTGTAAGCATCAAACTCCAAGCACCGGTTTGCAAAATCCTCCCTCCAACCACAGCCATAATTGATAGATGACGCCATAGGTCTCGCAAAACTGTCAGCTAACGGACAATTTTTCATTGGTGTTCACATGGCAGTAAGTTGTAACAGACAACTCACAATATAACAGGTATTGCTTTCATAACCACCCACGTTGCTTTTGCCAGAACAGAGAAACTAAAATCCTTTGAATTGAGATAGATCTCTTTTTTCATTTACCCAGGGTGGACGCTCGTTTATGAGCATGCTTGGGCACTATGTTGCATCTACAGTCTTGTTAGTACCCAGACTTTTTGGAGGGCGCTGACAGTGTCAGTGGACAGCTGCATGAAGACAAAGAGTGCCCCTTCAGTGGCGTAACCAATTCTGGCAGAGTTTGGAGGAAGGTGCAGGAAAGCGGTGCTCAGAGTGTATCTGGGCATTTGGGTGATGTGGCAGCCCCCATCGCCACTGCTCCATTGATCGTTCTCAGGGTGTTTGCAGTTGAGCTGTGCCAGACCCTCCATACAGGCCTGCATGTTCATTCTCACAGCGCTAGCTTCAGGCCTTGAACCAATTCCATCATACTGCCTGTGCAAATTGCAAAACATTATGCCATGTCATGTGTGTGTGTGTGTGTGTGTGCGCACGCGTGCATGCATGTGTGTGTATATATGTGTGTGCATGTGTGTGCATGCGTGCATGTGTGTGTGTGTATGTGTGTGTGTGTGAGTGTGTGTGCGTTAGCTTACATTGCATGAATGAGAGTGTTACAGTGTTGAATTTAACGTTATTTATAACTTTTTTACATGGTTAATTGTAATGTTTTGTCTATTTGTTAATGCACTGTATGAGTGGAACATCACCAAGAAAAATTCCAGTGGACATTTAAATGTCTTTGGCAAATAAATATTGTATCCTTGTATTCTCACAGTCAGTCACAATGTTTGTGTTCTAACACGGCCAGTCCACTCAAACCTGTCCATTCATTGTCACACTGTTTGCTGGCCTTGACAAAGCTCAAACTGAATAAAATAAGAAGTAAAAAGAATATTAAAAAATATGTGAACTTTAAAGCTGTTCCGCCGTGTCATACATGCCCTTGCATTTGTTGCGTGCATTTTCAAAATATTTTTTATTCTCATGCTATCCATCTGCTGTTTGGAAGAGAATGTGAAACTAAATCATAAATTTTATGGTTTAAAAAGAAAGGGGGGGTGCTATTTTTGAGCATGAAAAAAGCCTATCTCCCCCAAAACATCAGGCACTCTGCTACTCTCTTTCCTTCAAAAGCCAACTCAAGACATTTCTCTTCTCAGAATATTTCAGTTAAACCACATTGTCCTTCACTCCCATCAGTCTGTACAGTGTGTGTGTGTGCGCGTGCGTGCGTGCGTGCCATGCGTGCGTGTGTGTGTGTGTTTGTGTGCATAATTATGCTTGAACACTTGTCGATATATACATATTTATTTTTGGGGATAACATTTTCCATCTCGATGTACATTATGTGTGTATGCTTGTTCAGCGCTTTGAGCCGCAGGGTAGGCGCTTTGCAAATTTCCATTATTATTATGGTAATGAAACTGTTGCCTGCTGTATGATACGTGTGTAGCTGTGAAGGAAATGTATGTTTATTTCTGTAACAGCTTCAGCAGTTCAAGAAAGAGATTGCATCCAACACTAAGCTGGAGGAGGAGACTGATGAATTAAAGAAAATCAAAAAGGTAAGGTCCCCTCATTAATATCATTATTAGGCATTGTTCTCTCTTTCTTCTTCTTCTTTTTTCAGGGGGGGGGGGGGGTCTGTTTTTTTGTTTTGTTTTTTGGTGTGTGTTTTCTGGGTGTTTTTTGTTTGTTTTGTTTTGTTGTTGTTGTTGTTTTTTAGGGGGAGGGGGGTTGACTTTTAACACTTTGTTCCTTTCCACCTTTCCTTCTTTCTTTTTTTTCCACTTCATCATCTTCTTCTCCTTTCTGTAGCATTTCCTTTTCTTTTCTTCATGTCACAGTTGACTGGTCATTCTTTTCTTCTCTCTTATATTGTCTGCATGGAAGGAGAAAAAAAAGATACGAGAGTCAGATGTGTTATATATTAGTTCACCCAGTCACTTAATAATAAAAACTGTCACTTACGTAGATTTATAAACTTTTTTGTTTTTCTCTGGTTGCTTTCTTCTTCTTGTTCTTTTTGTAGCAGATATACATAGAAAAAAGGTATGGGAGTCAAATAATTTATAGCAGTCCACTCACTCAGCTAACAACAAAAATATTAATAGATCATTCTTATGCAGCACAAATCTTTCTGCTGAACGAAAACTCAGTGTACTAACAGACACCATTCATGCACATATGTGCACATAATACACACCATGCTCATGGTATGTGCTTGCAGGAATGATGTACCTAGGTCTGTGAAAAGGACTGTCTAAACAGGAAAGCCTGGAAATGAGTCATATATAGAGGTTCAGTTTCAGTCAGATTAAATAAAAACATTTGGTGAAAGATCTTTTTCTTACGCTGGCCCATCTGTTCGGAACAATTTGCCTCAAACACTCTGCCACTCTGATTCTGCCCCCTCCTTAAAAGCCGCCCTCAAGACGCGCCTGTTTAATAATTATTTCTGAAGTGTTTTTCACAGCCGTGCCTGTCTCCTTGTCTGATGTGTGAGTGTGTGCATGCATGTGTGTGTGTGAATGTGTGTGTGTGTGTGTGTGTGTGTGTGTGTGTGTTTTATTGTAAAGCTTCCTGTGCTCCCACCTTGTGTGGTAGATGGGCACTCTAGAAATCCTCCTTATTACTATTATTGTTATTATTATACATGCAGATTCACAGTTTTTGTCATTTCACACACCACGACCTTTCCCTGAGCAGGTGCAGAGCTTTTTCCGTGGCTGGTTGTGTCGGAGGCGATGGAAACAGATTGTGGAGCTGTACATACGCTCGCCCCACGCGGAGAGCATGCGCAAGAGAAACTCGATCGTGTTCTCCATGGTGGAGTGCGAGGAGGAGTACAACCGTCAGCTGTCCTGCTTGGTCACCTGCTTTCTCCGGCCGCTCCGCATGGCGGCCAGCTCCAAGAAACCGCCGGTCACTCATGAGGATGTCAACTCCATATTTCTCAATAGGTCAGTCAGAGGTGGCCTTGTCTGTACACAGCACTGTGTCCACGTAGTAAGTAAGTAAGTAAGTAAGTAAGTAAACATGGTGCTTAACGTCCACAGAAACCATGAGGCTTATTAGGGATGGGGAGAAGAGGGAAGGGGGTATGGAGGTGGGGGAGAGGGATATTATATACCTGTCGCTACACTGTCACCACCAGAATGACTCCTGCATTAAGATGGGCAGCGATGAGAGCCATTTTAATGTTTCATTGATTGCGAGGGACAAAGTCACAAGACAGTGTCCACAAACCACAACATTTTTTGAAGAGAAAGGAGAGCCGAAGTGGAATCGAACCGAGGTCCTTCTACTTACCAGCCTAACGCCTTACCGCTAGGCCAAACCGGCTCACAGAGAACACAGCAACAAAGTTCTCTCTTATAAAGGGTCAGGATAGTTCAGTCAGTAGAGCGTCAGGCTGAAAAGTCAGGTAGGTGCAGGGCTGATGCAGGTTCGATTCCCCTGTGTAGATTGGGACTTTTTTTTACCAGAGTAAGCTTTCAGCGCAGACTCTCTTAAAGTACATGTGCAGTCCCCATGTGTAAGTGAGTGCATCAGCATCTGCACATGTTAAAAGTTTACCGAAAGTCCCAAACGCTGCAGCCATACCTCTGCATGGACACAGGAAAATACTGCACACACTGGTAGGAGTGGGTAGCGTTGCTCTTGCAGCTGCTGTAGCCTTACCCCCCAGTAAGGCGACTCAAATTGCCACAAAGGATTAATTTGAAAAAATTAAGGTTTGAGTAGGAATACAACAGCGATGCGTGGTTATTTTTGAGTGAGATGTTGGCAGCTGTGTGTTTTACTAAAAGCTTGATGCGTTTCCATGAGACATTGCTGTTTGAGTGTTTTACTGCAAGCGGAAGGTGTGTTGCTATGAGATGTTGATGGTTGCGTGTTTCACTAATACTTTGCTGCTTGTTTTTCAGTGAAACACTGCTGGCTGTGTGTTTTGCTGGCTATGTTTCAGTGTGACGTTGCTGTTTGTGTGATGTCTGTGGTGGTATAGGTTTTGTGTTTCAATGAGATGTGGACTTGTTTGTTTCAGTCAGATGTTGCCGTTTGTGTGACATTTGTAGTGGTATATGTTTCGTGTTTCAATGAGACATGTGTTTGTTTGTTTCGGTGAGACATTGCCGTTTGTGTGACGTTTGTGGTGGTACATGTTTTGTGTTTCAGTGAGACGTGTGGTTTGTTTCAGTGAGACATTTCTGTTTCTGTGACATTTTATGGTGGTATATGTTTTGCCATTCAATGAGATGTGTGCTTGTGTGTTTCAGTGAGACATTGCTGTTCCTGCACCAGATCTTTCTGAAGGGCCTAACTGCCCGACTTGAAAACTGGCCAACCTTGGTGCTGGGTAAGAGTCTAAGACAGGGTGTGGTTGTGACCCTAATGGTCTTCGTCTCCGCTATATAATAATAATGATGACGGAAATTTGTGAAGCACCTACCCATACTCCAAGCACTGGTTTACGACATCCTTCCTTCAACCACTGCCGTATTTGGTTTCCCCATAGGGTCCAGAAAACTGTCAGCTAACGAGCAGTTTTTTGTTGGTGCTCAAGCAGTAGTAAGTTTGTTGCAAACAACTTAAATAAAACAAGGTGTGTCATTTATAGCCGCCAACAAAGTTTGCACCAGCACAAATAAAACCACAATCATTTGAATTGAGACGGAACTCTTTTTTTTTTAATCCGGGGTGGGTGCCTCTCATGTTTACGTGCGTGCTTTGGCGCTAGGTTGCTTCTACAGTCGTATTAGTACCGGAACCTTTCGGAGGGCACTGACCGCATCGGTGGACAGCTGCGCAGAGATAAAGAGTGCCCCTTCAGTGGCATAACTAAATCTGGCAGAGTTTGGAGGAAGGTGCCGGAAAGCGATGCTCGGAATGTGGCATCTACCCTGCAGCTCAAAGTGCTGAACAAGCATAGCATATGCATAGCTGTCTGCCCCTTTTGGGACTGAACCTTAGTCCAGAGTTTGAGAACCTGTATTTTCCTTATGCCGGCAGGATCTTTGGTTTTTTCGCTGGTGGCAGCGGCATTTTGAATTCCACCCAGCATGTGTGGCAGTGGAAGGAAGAAACAGTGTTGTGCAAAATATACATGTGCGACTTCAAATCTCACTTCCGACAAGACTTAGCCTATCACACTAGGCCAGTCAATGTGCGTTTGGCGATGATGTGTGTCAGCTGCTCGTTCGACAGTTTTTCAATCTTTCTGCTCAGTTTAAAACAAGAACAAAATCTCATGAAAATTGTGTTTTCCTGTATCCATTTTCCAATATGGCCATATCCCCCCAAAATAATTTTTAAAAAGTATTTTATACCAATACGGGTTGACAGGTATGCACATGTAATGTACATCGAAATGGAGAATGTTATCCACGACTTCACGAAAGCTAAAAAAATAATGTACTCATTTATCACATATTTTAATACTGTTTGCTATAATTATTTAAAAAATGAACATTATAATAGTTAAGCACACTGAATGTTAAAAATCAACACTTAATAGGACAATGCAAAACATGAGCAAATTTTCAGTTAACTGGTGGTTAGTTAGTAGTTAATAGTTTAACCTAAGGTTTAGTGCAGAACGCTCAGTTGGTTAGTCCATGCAGCTGGCTTGATGCTGAAGGTGAGGGTGCATTAACTGTGTCACATGCATTAACTTTGTGTTACAGGTGACCTGTGTCACATGCATTAACTTTGTGTTACAGGTGACCTGTGTCACATGCATTAACTGTGTGGCACAGGTGACCTGTGTCACATGCTGCTGCCCATGCCGAGGGTACATTAACTGTGTGGCACCAATGACCTGTTTGACATGCATTAACTGTGTGGTACAGGTGACCTATGTCACATGCATTAACTGTGTGGTACAGGTGACCTGTTTGACATGCTGCTGCCCATGCTGAGGGTACATTAACTGTGTGGTACAGGTGACCTGTTTGACATGCATTAACTGTGTGGTACAGGTGACCTGTTTGACATGCTGCTGCCCATGCTGAGGGTACATTAACTGTGTGGTTTACAGGTGACCTGTTTGACATGCTGCTGCCCATGCTGAGGGTACATTAACTGTGTGGCACAGGTGACCTGTTTGACATGCTGCTGCCCATGCTGAGGGTACATTTAAATGTGTGGTACAGGTGACCTGTATGCTGAGCATGCATTAACTGTGTGGCACAGGTGACCTGTTTGACATGCTGCTGCCCATGCTGAGGGTACATTAACTGTGTGGCACAGGTGACCTGTTGACATTTGCCATGCATTAACTGTGTGGTACAGGTGACCTGTATGACATGCTTGCCCCCTTGGGCATTAACTGTGTGGCACAGGTGACCTGTTTGACATGCTGCTGCCCATGCTGAGGGTACATTAACTGTGTGGCACAGGTTACCTGTATGACATATTGCATGCATTAACTGTGTGGCACAGGTGACCTGTGTCACATGCTGCTGCCCATGCTGAGGGTACATTAACTGTGTGGCACAGGTGACCTGTTTGACATGCTGCTGCCCATGCTGAGGGTACAGTAACTGTGTGGCACAGGTTACCTGTATGACATATTGCATGCATTAACTGTGTGGCACAGGTGACCTGTTTGACATGCTGCTGCCCATGCTGAGCATCTACCAGGAGTACGTGCGCAACCACCACTACAGCCTGCAGGTGCTGGCCGAGTACAAGCAGAAGCACGAGTTCAACGCCCTCCTCAAGCGCTACGAAGAGAAACCCGCCTGCGAGGGCCGTTCTTTGGAGACCTTCCTCACCTACCCTATGCACCAGGTGGGTACATGCCTGCTGGGTGAACAGCTCAGTTTGCTGGGTGTTGATGCATGTCCATAAGCGGTGGGGTCAGGGTGGACCACTCTTCGTGCACGTGGTTGGCTGCTTGGGCTGCTTGTCTCCCCTCGCTCCTTGGCAGGCTAAACTGTCTAGTTGTTCATTCCTCTCCCCTTGGTTCTGTGGTTATGCCTTGCAGACTGGAGGGTGGATATGCTGAGCTGTCGCCCCTCTCCACCCACAAGTAGGCTGGGATGGTTTAAGCAAACACCTCTTCCTTGCTCAGGTCCCGAGCTGGGTTTTTTTTTTTTTTACATGACACCAGACAACCACAGTTCTTTTAGCAGACTGAGGAGATGATCAGTACCCCTGCTTCTCTTCACACAGTCTCTGCTCTCTACCTCCGTGGCTGCAACAAAAGCCAAGCAACACAGCTTGGCGCGGTCATTAGTCCACTTAGCAGTACATTTGCGGGTCATAATTTGTTCATGAAGCCTGTTACTTTGAGTGTTAGAGTGAGGAGATGAACCACCCGGTCCTGCCCTCATGTCCCCAGTGTTGACCGTGGAAACAACAAAAATCCCTTCCGAGTCGGGGGCATTTTTCAACGCAGCACCCAAAGTGTGGCACAGTCCACCCGTTACTTTGAGAGAGTGTTGCTGAAAGGAAGCTTGGAGAAAAACCTGAAGAGAATTTGGTTTGTTCAAACCGTGCACCAATGACGTTTATGAGGAAAACAATATTTGAGGGATGCTGGGAGCTGGGTGGAAGCACTATGGGCATGCTGTTACACTGTTACAACATGGATGCATTATTTGCTCTCTACAAATTACCATTATCATCATCGTCATCAACAGCATCAACAGCACCACTACTTCCCTTCACCGTCTGTGTGCCCTACCACTGTGACTGCAATGAAACCCTCTAGACACAGCTTGAAGCCTCCATTGGTCCATTTAGCAATAGATTACCTGGATGGTAGTTTCTTCATTAAGTCTTGTGAGTTTTAACGCTAGAGACACCCTGCACTTGACAATGCAATCTACAGGACTAGAACGCCTCCACCGTCTTGTTTGGGTTTTTTAATCGTATGTGCCTTTCTTTTGTGTTGTTTTGGAAAACAGGTGAGTATGTCAGGAACTAGTTGACCTGTCTGTCCAGGCGTGTTATCAAAACAAAACAAAACTAAGCTGTGCATTCCTCCACTCCAGCCTCCATTTGTGGTGTCAGTCTGTATGTAGCAGTGCAGTGTGGTCTATGGTAGTGCCTAATGCTGTGCTTGGCCAAGTGCATTTATTATTTTCATGCTAGACAGATGGCAAGTGTCATGTGTGTGTCTTTGTTGGTAACATACTCTACATGTGTAGGACTTTACGCATCTTTGTGCAGTATATGTTCATCCTCAGTATTGTTGTTTTGAACATCAGCTTTGTGTTATTATTATCACAATTATTATGTCGGTATTTGTTGTCATGTATAACATACACTTCAGTGTTATCACTCAGTGTTCATTGTTCTCTCTCTCTCTCTCTCTCTCTCTCTCTCTCTCTCTCTCTCTCTCTCTCTCTCTCTCTCTCTCTCTCTCTCTCTGTGTCTCCTCTCGTATAGGTGTGTGAATGTGCCACTCATGCATTATACATCAACTCCTTATGTTCAAACACCTTTGTGTCAGTGTACAAAGTGCAGCGCTTAAGTGAATCAAAGTAGTTTTGAGTCCAAGTAGTTCTTGCACCTTGAAGGTGATCTTTGCATGCACAAAGTTTGTTAAAGGGGACTCCAGGCAAAGACTTTTAAGTTGGCCTCAAAAATAAAAAATGTGCAAATATTTCCAACTGCAGGCTTTGTATAGTTGTTCTGTCTGTTTTTATGCAACAAAGTACCTTTCTCAGCCACAAATTTGAGTTCCTTATGGTGCAGGTGTGTTAGTTCACTCATTACCAATGAAGAGCAGGAAAGGTTAGTTCAGGATGTAGCATACACTTCTGCCACACATACAGGCCTTGCTCATTATGTGACAGACACAGACCAACTGCCAGACACAAAATTTCAGGATAAAGGCCAGGTTTTGGGGACTTTCAAGCATACATGTTTTTTGGTTGTTGTTTTTTTTTAGCAACCTAGACCATAAATTGACTGAAGAAAACTACCTATCAAGAGCATATTCAGTTATTCTTTATTTAATTTCTGTTAGTATTCCTGTGAGTGTGGAAGTATGTGAAATGATTACAAGCAGTTCAAACTACAAGAAGCCAAACAGTAAGACCTACACATCACACACACACACATACACACACACACACACACACACACACCACACACACACACACACACACACACACACACACACACATTTTTATTTTTTATTTTTACATGTTAATTGATCCTAGTCCCCAACAAACAAAAAGATTAACTTTTATATAACATAAACAACCGTCCTTCAATGTCACACCCAGGTCTGAAACAATCAAACTGAAAGCTATTGTCTTTTTTTTTCATTTTTTTTTTTTTCATTTTATCTGAGAGACTTCAAGTAGTGTACATGATTGTTATAATTATATATAGACAAGGTCAGGTGTACAGTTTTTGTTTTGTTTTTTTTGTTTGTTACCGTGGCAAGTGTTGAAGGTTGTTTTGTTTTGTTTTTGTTGTTTTTTGATTCTTTTCTTCTTTTAAAAAAATAAATAAAAAGAAGCATTTTCAGACACTGCCAAATATTTTGTGTTAACCTTCTTCTGTTTTTTTAAGTGTAGTTTAAGCAAAGCCTTTCAAACTTTGCCTGATGATAACTTCTGCTTGTGCTTTAACTGATCATACCAGTTTTGATGACCATGGCCCACTTTCAAGGTCATGAAAGATAAGACAGAGAGTTGTGTTTTTCCGAGTTGAATGCCAGTTATCTGAGCATTTGCTGTTTTTTTGTGACAGAGTTCCCAGCTGTGACTCATACCGTTCTGCAGATACTGTCTGCACATTGTGATAGATTATGTTTTAGATGTTAAGGCTGCATATAATAGGATGTTAGTCCCAGTTTTAGTACATGTGGACAGAAACTTGTCAGATCACTTACTGCCTGGCCTGATAGAAAAAAATATGGTTACATGCAATAGCGTACGTATTTCAGTTACTCCGCTACTGTTCTGTGTAGAAATTCTGAATTCAGCTTACAGTCGGATGGAATGTGTGGCTTGCGCTTGTTGTGCAAGTTCTTTCCATGAGTGCACCTAACAGTTACAATTAATAGGCCGCAGATGTGATTGTTGTTTGGTTGTGTCTGAAGCAACTAGACCCGAACACATAAAAGGTTCAGAAGAACACTATTTATTAGGACGAAACACAGCATGCACATTTTTGGGGTAATCCCCTTTATAAAGCTACAAAATGACACTTAAACAACCGTTAAGCAGTGAACAGTGAGATGCAGTCAAGCTACAAAATGACCCTTAAACAATAATTAAGCAGTGAGCAATGAGATGCAGTCAAGCTACAAAATGACCCTTAAACAACCGTTAAGCAGTGAACAATGAGATCCAGTCAAGCTACAAAATGACACTTAAACAACAGTAGAGCAGTGAGCAATGAGATCCAGTCAAGCTACAAAATGACCCTTAAACAACCGTTAAGCAGTGAGCAATGAGATGCAGTCAAGCTACAAAGTGACACTTAAACAACCGTTAAGCAGTGAACAGTGAGATGCGGTCAAGCTACAAAATGACACTTAAACAACCGTTAAGCAGTGAACAATGAGATCCAGTCAAGCTACAAAATGACACTTAAACAATCGTTAAGCAGTGAGCAATGAGATGCAGTCAAGCTACAAAATGACACTTAAACAATAGTTAAGCAGTGAGCAATGAGATGCAGTCAAGCTACAAAGTGACACTTAAACAACTGTTAAGCAGTGAACAATGAGATGCAGAACTAAGACACTTGTCTGGTTTTCGTTGAGCTGTGTTGTTTTTGTGTCCAGTAATGCAACTAGCTGTGGTGTTGTGTTTGTCTTTGTTAGCAGTGTATTGCTGATGTCGGTTTGGCTGCACGTGGTTCATTTCAGTAGATAGTGTAGCTGTTGCTGTCCATATCGGTCTGCAACTGAAAATCACTGCTAGTTCCGTGCCCCATCCTTGTCCAGCACTTACTTATAGCCGTTTGGTTCCAGTTACCAGGTGCCTGCCTTTTGGAACATTGATTTGGATTCACATGTTAGCCAACATTTCCAGGAGGGTGTATCACTTTTTGTGACAGTATCCTGATGCATACAACTTCTCCCAATCTGCCTTCACTTATTGCTCCTACTTTCTGTGACATTTTTACCCGCAGAACCCACTTCTGATTGTTTGTGTGTGTGTGTGTGTGTGTGTGTGTGTGTGTGTGTGTGTGTGTGTGTGTGTGTGTGTGTGTGTGTCTTTTTTTGTCTTTTTTCTCTTCTTCTTTTTTTGTTTGGTTTTTGTTGTCTTTTTCATTTTTATTCCATTTCTGTTGATAAGTCCTGTGATGCTTCTTCAGTCTGGTTCCCCTGTGAGCTTCATTTTCTCACAGCTGTCTTGTACTGCCTCTCTCAAGTCTTCTCCCTACACAGTGCTGATCTCCCTAGTCTCCTCCCTACACAATGCTGATCTCCCTAGTCTCCTCCCTACACAGTGCTGATCTCCCTAGTCTCCTCCCTACACAGTGCTGATCTCCCATGTCTCATCCCTGTACAGTGCCAATCTCCCAAATCTCTTCCCTACACAGTGCTGATCTCCCATGTGTCATCCCTGTACAGTGCCAATCTCCCAAATCTCCTCCGTACACAGTGCTGATCTCCCATGTCTCATCTCTGTACAGTGCCAATCTCCCAAATCTCTTCCCTACACAGTGCTGATCTCCCATGTCTCATCTCTGTACAGTGTCAATCTCCTAAATCTCCTCCCTACACAGTGCTGATCTCCCATGTCTCATCCTTGCCTGTCTTTAATCTCCCTCCCAGTCTGTCCTTTTCTCTCCTTCTGCATCTGACCTTTTGTCTCCCTCTGTGTCTGACCTTTCATCTCCTGTCCATGTCTAACCTTTTGTCTCAGTGTCTGATGTTTTGTCTTCCTTCATGTTTGACCTTTTGTCTTCCTCCACATTTGACCTTTTGCCTTCCTCTTCTTTGACCTTTTGATTCCCTCCACATATTTTACCTCTTGTCTCCCTCCATCCATGTCAGACCTTTTGTCTCCCTCTATGTCTGACCTTTTGTCTCCCTCTATGTCTGACCTTTTGTCTCCCTCTATGTCTGAGCTTTTGTCTCCCTCCGTGTCTGACCTTTTGTCTCCCTCCATGCCTGACCTATTCTTTCGCACCATGTGTGACCTTTTGTCTCCCTCCGTGTCTGACCTTTTGTCTCCCTCAATGCCTGACCTTTCATCTCCATCAATGCCTGACCTTTTGTCTCCCTCCACATTTGACCTTTTGACTCCCTCCACTTTGGATCTTTTATCTCCCTCCATCTATGTCTGACCTTTTCTTCCTCCTTTTTGTCCTCCTTCACATCTGCGCCCCCCCCCCCCCCCCCCCCTTCCCTTTTTCCACATACACTGACACCTATGTTATATTACGTTTCTTGCAAGTTTGATCAAAAATTTATACTGTTTTATTTTCCACAGAGTTTTAGTTGGTGCTGACCTAGTTTTTCCTGCTTTTTTGGTCCATTTATTTGCCATTTGGCCATAGTGTTTGTTATATATGTTATATATGTTTGCATTGTTTTATTCCAACTAGTGCTAACTTTTATGACACAGAATGTCCAATGTTGTAGATGTGTGTATATGTTGTGTCCCTCTTTGCATTGACGTTGTGTATATATATATATATATATATGTTGTTCATATTTATGCCGCTTTATTTCGCTATAGCACGGCATATATTGTTCATATTTATGCCGCTTTATTTCGCTATAGCATGCCGTGCTTATATGCTACCTCATTTACTCCTAGTCCACTTTATCCTTATAGTGTTACCAACTTGCCTGTCATAGTGGTAATGGTCTACCTCATGTATTCCTAGTCCACCTTATCCTTACAGTATTAGCAATGCGCTTAATCAGTCCCTCTTTCCCCCCTCACTCCCATCCTCTCTTCTTCACCTTGTCTTGCCCTCATTGGTCACTTCAGATTTTCAGGGTTTTGTCCTCCAGTTCAGTTCAGTGCTACTTTCTGCCCCAAGCTGTTGCCCCAGTCTGCCCCATCGTTTTTCTCCCCCTCTTGTATCATGCCATTGTCTATCTTTCCCGGGGTTTTCCCTCTCATTTCATCCCAGTCTGTCCTGTATTTTTTGCCCCACTGTTGCCTGGCCTGGCCTGGCCCAGCGTGTTGGTGCCATGCGCACTGATCACTGGGGCGCTCTCGGAGCACCATTGTGCACTTTGCCTTCTGGGTAGCACTTTCGGCGTTGCCCACCTCTTCGTGTGCAATGATGGTGGTAGCTGTTGCCAGCCCAGTGTGTGTATACATATATATGGACCTGGTGGGTACACCCCACTGGTATGCATTTTGCCTGCTGGGTTTGGCATTTTGGCATTGCCCACCTCTTTGTGTGCAGTGTTGGTGGTAGCTGTTGCCAGCCCGGTGTGTGATGGGCCTGGTGTGCACCCCCCACCCGGTGCGTGCTGTGCCCAACCGGTGTGAACTGTGTCTGCCGGTTTCTGTGCATTTTCCCCACTTTAGTGCTTTGGGTGCTGCCCGCAGCTTTGTGTACAGTGACAGTGCTGGCCCGATGTGCTGCCCAGAGATGTGTACTTTTGCCCACTGCCCACCACCTTTGTGTGTGGTGGCAGTTGCAGCTGTTGCCGGGCCCGAAGCGTGTGGGGCCAGTGCCAGTACTGTGCCTGCCAGTACTTCAGTGGTTGTGCCCAGTGACAGTGCTAGCTGTTGCCAGGCCCAGAGCGTGGGGCTGGTGTGTACTGTCCCCACCACCTCGTGCCTGATGAAGATGCTGGCTGTTGCCAGGCCCAGTGTGTGGGGCCGGTGTGCTATGCCAGGTGATGGTGCCAGCTGTTGCCAGGCCCAGAGTGTGGGGCCAGTGCGTACTGTGCCCGCCACCTTGTGCCAGGTGTTGCCGGGCCCAGAGTGTGGGGCCAGTGCATACTATGCCAGGTGATGGTGCCAGTGTGGGGCCGGTGTGTACTGTGCCTGCCACCTTGTGCCGGATGTTGCCAGGCCCAGAGTGTGGGGCCAGTGCATACTATGCCAGGTGATGGTGCCAGGCCCAGAGTGTGGGGCCGGTGTGTACTGTGCCCGCCACCTTGTGCCGGATGTTGCCAGGCCCAGAGTGCGGGGCCAGTGTGTACTGTGCCCGCCACCTTGTGCCGGATGTTGCCAGGCCCAGAGTGCGGGGCCGGTGTGTACTGTGCCCACCACCTTGTGCCAGGTGATGGTGCCAGGTGTTGGCTGGGTTGCAGTGGGTGCACAGTCTTGGATTGCGGCTGCTTTGTGTGACGCAGGCCGCGGCGATGAAACAGAAGTATGAACAGAGCTCGATCCACAGACACATCCACATTGACCCTGAGAAAGGCGACTGTCAGGGGAGAACACTGGAGACCTTCCTAACTTATCCTATGCACCAGGTGGGTAGCTCAAGTCACCTCCCTTGACTCCTTTCCTCCTCTCTCTCTCTCTCTCTCTCTCTCTCTCTCTCTCTCTCTCTCTCTCTCTCTCTCTCTCTCTCTCTCTCTGTTTTTGCTGTCCCACTCTGTTTTTCACCACCACCACCACCACCACCAGTCACCTCTGGAGTGTTTGTTGTCCACTACCTTCTTCTCTCTGATCACAGCTAGGCTTTTTCTCGCTCACCGACACGGCCTCTCGGTCACTCAGCACCCACTTTGTCTCCTGAATGCACTCCTGGTTTCTCGGTCTTTGTTGACTGCCCCCATGCTTAAATGAGTGAGGGTCCCTGCGTGGGAGTTACTGTACAGAAATTGTTCTCTGCTCTTACTACTCATTAAAAAGGTCTGATTTTGTCTTTCAATCCTGACATTGTAGCCTACTAATCATCACCCACCCTAGCTACTTAAATGCTTGATAGATAGATATATACACCCACCTACACAAAACTTAAAGGGGCTTTTTTGAGCTTCAGACCTAAAGGTTGCTTTTATCTTAATGTTAAGCTTTTGCATGGTCTGATTTCTTGAGAATCTTTTTTTTTTCTTTTTTTTTCTGCACAATACTGGCTCCAAAACAGCTGCCTTTCGAGGATGTTGGCTTTAAAAATGCCTTTTGTCTCAGAGCTTCATTTTCTTCTCTTTCGTTTATATATATTTTAAAATGTATTTTACATTTGTTATTGTTTGTTGCTTTTAATATGTGTATTTCTCTGTGTTTGATCATTTCCTGTTGAAAATCAAAACAAATGTGGCTGAGCATCCTCATGTCGATGAATTGCTTTGCTCATTGTACTGTGTACAGAGCTTCTTGTCAAAGTGAACTTGGTTCATCTTAGATTGCATGACTTGTTCTATTTGCATGTGATTTTTCTGTATTGGCCCCTGGCTTTTTTGGCTTCATCTTTTTTTTCTTTTTTTTCTTTTCTTTTTTCTTCTTCAGAACATGACTTTCATATTTATTTGTAACTTTTCTTGCTTAAATTTGGCAGTTTGATTTAGTTGTAGAATTCACATGTAATTTGCGTTTTGCATCCTTTCAAAAATACAGTATGGTTGTATGTTTTTGTGTTTGTAGCAATATTGTTTCAGTTGGTCTCACTCATATAATTTATTTTTATTGCTGAAGTTGTAGTTCTAACCAAAAGGTGATTCAGTTTGTGTTTCATTTTTCTTTTCTTTTTTAAATAATCATTTGTGTAGCCATTTCAAATTGTTTATTATTGGTATTATTATTGATTTTCATTTGGAGTAGATACTTAGATATTTTGTTCTTTTACTGATCTTCTTCATCTTGTAGACAATCTGTTTGGTTGATGACATAGAATAATGTTTTGTTTTAGTACGTTTTTGATTTTTTTAATTTTAGTGTCATAATGTTTTTCTTTGGGATTGTTTTTGGGGGATTTGTTTTGCTTTGTTGGGTTTTTTGTTTGTTTGTTTCTTTTTCTTTACTAACACAATTTTAGCACACCTTTGGTGCTTGTTTTCTTTAGTCTGTATCATTGTTTGATAGTGTCCATGAATTTGGAGATTATTTTATATAATTACTATGTGTGTGCATTATGACTTTGCAGTAAGTGATATGACTTCTTACCTGGCATTGCCGGTGTGTGTCCTGCAGGAAAATATAAATGGCACTTGTTTCCTCAATGTTTCTTCTGATCATTTGTTATTGCTGTTTGCTTTCAGTTATATCAATTTATATGATAATATCTTTGTTTTATGAGTGTAAAAGGCCATCCAATATATTTATCACTCTTGGTCAGATGTGAAATTAATGAAATTGATTCATTTTTCACACTGTCCTGACTTGAGTACACAGAAGAAGAAGAAGAAGAAAAAAAAGGCAGCTACCTACAAAGAACCTCATTTGAGGTATTGTCCTGGTAGCTGATGTTCTTTGACCAACCCACAAGGGTCATTTCCTTTTCTTTCTTACTTTGTTTTAATGCCATAAAATACTCTGATCGCTGACTTATGGAAAATAATAAAAGTTAAGTTAAATGACACCTTTGACACCAAATTTTTGACTGCACGTTGCTATTCCACAAAATGTTTTGATGCAGACCAACAACAAAAGCAGATTTCAGCTTGACCAGCTATATCAAGGGGAAGATGAACAAGGTTTAGATGGTTGTTCAAATTTATTATGCTCTACTTCGCACCTCAGTTTTTATATAGATGGATAGATAGAGCATGGCAGGTTCTCTTAAGATGGTTTAGTTTCAATGCAAAATTACGATTAAGTCAAATATGAGCTGCTTTGCAAAATAAATTAGTATTTTGGAAAGTACGAACGTTGCTCATTTTGACAGCAAAAATTGTTAAGTGCTAAAAACTCAGAAAATATTTTGAAACGTTTTTTTTCTTTTTCTTTTCCTCTTCTTTTCTTTTCTTCTTTCTGACAGAGGCTCTGTGGTGGAAGCGGAACAAAACAAAAAGGATTTTAAGAAATCTGAGTTGTTAGGGAAATCGGGTTTATAATCATTCCATACAGAAACCTCATCCCCTTTGCTCAAAACTAAATTTATAGGGAAGTTGAAACAGTTACAGACCGGAAAAGTAAGTGGTCCATTTCCGCTGATTTGGCACTGCTGTGAGATATAGAACCGGATCTGGCTGCACCAGAGAGTAATGCACTCTTTTCGATGAGCGAGATCCTGTACATTGTTGTGTGCTTTCATAACTAGTGGATAAACAGTACCTTTTAAAAGCTGTTCACACACTAAAAAAAAAAATATATATATATATAAATTTAAAAAAAGATTCTGTGGCACACATCATTGTTTGAAAAAGAGTAGGTTACTTCCTGAAGCAGCTAGAACCAGTTCTTTCCCTTTGTTGGCGCACTTTCATTACCTCTCTTTATGAAGAAAGTCAGAATTCAGTTGAAGTGCATTTGGCAGCAAATCTTGTGTACACACACACACACACACACACACACACACACACACACACACACACACACACACCACACACATACACACACACATAACTCCGCTTTTCTATGATTTTCCTGTTCTGTTCAAACCTGCCGCTACATCCTCTCCCCGGCAGAGACTGATCTGGTGCGTTTCTCTTGATTGCAAGTGTAATCTGCACCTTAGTGCACTCAAGCAATAAAGGTTCTGGGCATGCGCAGCAGATCACCCTGATTCGTTGCCTTTCCCACACAAGGAAAATGTGCTCTCACCAGCATGTGCAAGTTACTGCTCCTTCTCTTCTTCTTTTTTGATTGATTGATGATCGCTTATATAGCGCTATTCTCCGCTCTCTTGAGCAGACCAGAGATACTACAGCAAGTGTAGTGTCTATGAGCAGACTCACTGCGCTTGCATGTGGTTCTACATGAGTGACTAGCTTTTTATAGCGCGTTTTTTTGAATATCCACCGAAGTGGTGTACTTACAGCGCTGGCGTGGCTGGTGCCACATGAAACTGCAGCCGTCTCGGCGCAAGTTCTGTGTACACCATACAACCATGCACCATGTCACCTCATGCAAAGCCACATACGTAAGGTGTATGCGTGTTTAGCTGTAACCTGCCACCTGCACTTCTGGCAGAATGACCGGATCTTTTACGTGCTACTGCGGTAACACGGGGTAGAACGGATACCGAAATCAGAGTCAGCACAGAAAGTTGACCCTGGAGAAGAAAATTCTCCCGCCGCTCCTGCAGGGATTCGAACTCGCGACCTTTCAATCAGGAGCACGGTCCGGCGCTCTAACTATGCACTGAGCTGTCCCCGCCCCCCGTTACTATGCAACTCGCTGCACTCTCACAGTGTGTTTGTATCTAACTTTCCAGTGTGTTTTCCAGAAAATCCACTGTGTTCAACAGGTACCTCGCTCCACGATGCTATTGCATGAGCGGGTACAGCTTTGCCAGGTGCCAGGTGATACAGGTCCTGCGATCAGATTTAACTGTTTCGGAGGCCTCGTTACATCACCATGCTGCTTTGTCGGTTACGCTTATTTGAAGTGTCAATTAAGTGATACAGATGGTGTTCATATACCGCGCTACATCATCACGCTCCAGGGGCGGGTACACCTATGTGAAGTGTCAGGTGATACAGGTGATGGTGTTCATGTACCGCGTTACGTGATCTCGCTACATGACATGAGCGGGTACACCTATCTGAAGCGTCAAGTAATACAGGTGGTGTGAGTGACATTGTTTATATACCTCGTTACGTCATGACGCTCCTTGTGCAGGTACACTTCTTTGAAGTGTCTGATGATGCGGATCCTGTAATTGACTCTGACGTGACAGAGGGTAACTGTGTCACTTCTTCTTCTGCCATAGCATCATTTGAATCTGCCTTCAAGACCCATCTCTTCTCCTCTGGACTGTAAATGTCTTACCTGTGTGTGTGTGTGTGTGTGTGTGTGTGTGTGTGTGTGTGTGTGTGTGTGTGTGTGTGTGTGTGTGTGTGTGTGTGTGTGTTGGAGGTGATGAGAAAGATATCGAATGAAGTGTTGTAGTGTTTGTGTAGTTATTAGTGTTTCATTGTGCTCTTGGTCGTGTTTATATTTTTGGGACCCTATTGTTTCTATATTGTACACTTCAGGCTCACATTAGGTGTAAGTGCCTCACAAATACTCTTTTACATTACATTTCTATTTCAAATATCTCGCTACACCATCGTGTTTCATAAACAGATCACCTCTTTGAAGCGTCAGATCATACGGGTGATCTGTCAAGCGGTAACTGCATGTCCCTGTTTCAGATACCTCGCTACATCATCCCAGACTGCCAAGGTGTCAGGTGGTACTGGTCCTTTGCCCAGGGTTAACTTGCGTGTACCTGTTTCAGATACCTCGCTACATCATCCCATATACACCTCTGTCAAGGTGTCAGGTGGTACTGGACTTGTGCTCAGGGTTAACTTGCGTGTACCTGTTTCAGATACCTCGCTACATCATCCCATATACACCTCTGTCAAGGTGTCAGGTGGTACTGGACTTGTGCTCAGGGTTAACTTGCGTGTACCTGTTTCAGATACCTCGATCGCTACACCATCCCATATACACCTCTGTCAAGATGTCAGGTGATACGGGCCTTGTGCCCGCGTTAACCTGCGTGTGCCTGTTTCAGATACCTCGCTACATCATCCCATAATTTATACACCTCTGTCAAGGTGGTACAGGTCCCGTGCTCAGGCCGGGTTAACCTGCGTGTGCCTGTTTCAGATACCTCGCTACATCATCACGCTTCACGAGCTGCTGGCTCACACGCCTCATGACCACGTGGAGCGGGAGAGCCTGGAGTACGCCAAGAGCAAGCTGGAGGAGCTGTCCCGGGTGAGTGCAGCTCAGTCCCTGCCCGGCCGCCTATGCGTGTACCCGTCTCCCTGCCCGCCTGTAATAATTATTATAATAATGGGTACTTAGAGCGCCTAACCCCACGCACAGGCCCTTGCAGAGCTGCCCTACCCACGGACCTAAAAGAATGTGCCTGTGGCCATCTGGGGCTGACTTGAAGGAAAAGCAGTTGGGGCCAGCAGAGGACGGAGCTATAAACCACAGTCCAATTCATCAAGGACACCAGCATCCAGATCTTAGTCTTGACCAAAGGAAACTTGACATCAGAAGAAGAAGAAGAAGAAGCAGAGAAGTAGAAAAGGCAGTCGCAACAACAACAACAACAACAACAAAAAGGAGCAATGACAATCAGTGATCAAAAGGAAAATACACCTCACCCAGATCAAGCCAAATCCTTTTTAGATCACTTTTGCGTGCAGTGCAAATTAAACACCACAAAGGGCGGAGGTGAGGAATATACTTGTACGAATCCGTATCACACACAAAACGTTAAAATCAAAGGGGGGGGGGGGGGGGGGGGTATATCTATCAAAGTGGCAACGTGCCATACATCGTCAGTATTTCAAAGAGTGGTGACACGGGCCACCGAAGCCTCATTGTCTCGGGTTTGTCCCAACAGGTGATGCACGATGAAGTGAGCGAAACGGAGAACATCCGCAAGAACCTTGCTATCGAGCGCATGATCATCGAAGGCTGCGACATTCTGCTGGACGTCAACCAGACCTTCGTCAGACAAGGTCAGTCACACCGGGTTGGTCAGACGCACTGTGTCCACTGATGGGTGTCGGGGTGTGGGTGTCTGCGTCGGTGTGTTCACTTCCGCCACGTCATTGTTTGACGAGATCAGTGGGACTGTGTTGGTCAGACGTACTGTGTCCACTGCTAGATCTGTCTGTCTGTCTGTCCACCTACAGCCAGACCTTTGACTCACAGGTGGTCAGATGTGGTGTATCCACTGCTGGATCTGTCTGTTCGCCACAACCGGACCTTTGTTGGACAAGGGCAGTCAGACTCACAGTTAGTCAGATGTGGTGTATCCACTGCTGGATCTGTCTGTTCGCCACAACCAGACCTTTGTTGGACAAGGGCAGTCAGACTCACAATTGGTCAGACTTTAGTGTGTCCACTGCTTGATCTGTCTGTCTGTTAGCCATAGTTAAACCTTTGTTGGACAAGGGCAGTCAGACTCACAGTTGGTCAGACTGATTGTGTCCACTGCTGGATCTGTCTGTCTGTTAGCCATAGTTAAACCTTTGTTGGACAAGGGCAGTCAGACTCACAGTTGGTTAGACGTATAGTGTCCACTGCTGGATCTGTCTGTTCGCCACAACTAGGCCTTTGTTGGACAAGGATGGTCAGACTGTGTTGGTTAGACGTATTGTGTCCACTGCTGGATCTGTCTGGCTGTGTGTCCGTATGTAATTATGTCTGTTCTCTGTGTTGTCTTCCGGTGTTTGGTTTTAGGGTCTGTTTGTTGATCGGTTATGTGATGTGTCCGACTTTCTCTGCCGTGTCCAGTGGCTCCTGGTGTTTGGTTTTACTTCTAGGGCCTGTATGTTGATCCGTTATTCGATATGTCCGTCTTTCTGTATATTGATGTCTGTGTTTTGCTTAGGTGCTGTTTATCTGTTGCCTCTATTATGTAATATGGATGTCCGTCCTCCTGCGTGCTGTCAGTTTGGTGTGTGGACCTCTTGGTCTGTTGCAAAGTCTGCCCGTCTTTCTGCGTTTTTTCTGTTAGCCTGAATGTACTGTATGTAACAATAATAACATATTATTTATGGCATCCCATCTCGTAAGAGCCCAGAGCGCTTACAAAGACATAAGGATACGCTCATTTCATCACCGTAACACACACACGCTCTCTCTCTCTCTCTCTCTCTCTCTCTCTCTCTCTCTCTCTCTCTCTCTCTCCTCTCTCTCTCTCTCTCTCTCTCTCTCTCTCTCTTCACACACACACACACACACACACACACACACACACACACACACACACAACCAACCGAGGCATAGAGAGAAGGGGGGAAAGGGGTATAGGTGGGGGAGAGGGAGATTATATACATATCGCTACACTGTCACCACCAGAATGACTTCTGCATTAAGGTGGGCAGCGATGAGAGCCATTTTAATGTTTCATAATTGTGAGGGACAAAGTCACAAGACTGTCCACAGACCTCAACTTTTGAAGAGGAAGGAGAGCCGAAGCAGATTCGAACCGAGGTCCTTCTGCTTACCAGCCTAACGCCTTACCGCTAGGCCAAACTGGCTCACAACTACTGAAAGTGAGTAAGTAAACATGGTGCTTAACGTTCACAGAAACCATAAGGCTTATTAGGGACGGGGCTACTGAAACGGACACCAACGCGTGATATCGAGATACAGTCATTAGGAAGTCCTGGGTGTGTCTTTGTCGGTCGATGAAGAAGACCACAGCGCCAGAACCGAGACGGCCCTGCAGCACTCCGCCCAATAACTTTGTTTACGGCCACGTACGTACAGTGCCTGGCTCCAGCCTCCCCAGTCGACAACGTGCAGCGCCGCCAGCGCCGTCTGTCATGCCCTGTTTACACTGTTGAGACCCTGCGCTGCTGAACACTCTATTTTTAGCCCATTCCATTCAGCAGTTTTATTTTGAGCTCCTGTTTACTGAAAGCTTGGGTCAAATCAGGTGGCCAATCAAACCAGGGCTTGTTCTCGGGCTCTGATTCGGTCTAGCCTTTCGTGAGAGCCGGCTCCGCGATCAATATTCAATCGTCTGCCGAGAGAGTGTCCGTTATTATGTTTCTTACTTGCCTTCACGCTGCCTTAGCCGTCATTTCGGAGTTCCACGGCGAGGTGAATTGATAGTTCTGCTGAACGCTTGTTGCGTACCGCTGGCCTGCATGCACACGGGCGGCGTTGTCGTGGCGTCCAGAGAGTGTAAACTGCCTGTTTGGCCCAGCAATTACTGTGTTTGCCACACTTCATTGCAAACTGTGTCGCTGCAACCCCTCCCTCCCCTCATCTTCCCCCCCCCCCCCCCCCCCAATCCCCTTGTGTCCTTTTTCGCACAGTAGTAACACAGTAAGTGTCGTTGATCATGACGTATTCAAGTTGTTTCGTTTCTGCTTTCGCTCTTTCTTTTTTTTTTTTATATTATTTTTATTATAAAACAAAAATGTACTCGTCAATTAGACCAGTA
>JABMCL010002631.1:752500-762500 GCA_018857735.1 Alviniconcha marisindica | reverse complement strand
CAGATGAATATGGAACAATTGTCTACAATGTGATCTTGGAGTCGTCACCTGTATGAGATCACTTACATGTGGTACAATGGTATCACTGCATGAGATCATGAGATCATTTACATGTGGTACAATTGTTTTCACTGCAGTCTTGAAGTCGTCACTTGTTTGAGATCAGTTACGTGTGGTACAGTGGCGTCACTGCATGATATCATGAGATCTGTTGCATATGGAACAATGATGTCACTGCATGAGATCATGAGATCAGTTATATGTGGAACAATGGCGTCACTGCATGAGATCATGAGATCAGTTACATGTGGAACAATGGCGTCACTGCATGAGATCATGAGATCAGTTACATTGGAACAATGGTGTCACTGCATGAGATCATGAGATCAGTTACAGGTGGAACAATGGGGTCACTGCATGAGATCATGAGATCAGTTACATGTGGAACAGTGGCGTCACTACATGAGATCTGTTACATATGGAACAATGGCGTCACTGCATGAGATCATGAGATCAGTTACATGTGGAACAATGGGGTCACTGCATGAGATCATGAGAACAGTTACATATGGAACAATGGTGTCACTGCATGAGATCATGAGATCAGTTACATATGGAACAATGGTGTCACTGCATGATATCATGAGATCAGTTACATGTGGAACAATGGGGTCACTGCATGAGATCATGAGAACAGTTACATGTGGAATAGTGGCGTCACTGCATGAGATCAGTTACATGTGGAACAATTGTGTCACTGCATGAGATCATGAGATCAGTTACATGTGGAACAATGGGGTCACTGCATGAGATCAGTTATATGTGGAACAGTGGCGTCACTGCATGAGATCATGAGATCAGTTACATGTGGAACAAAGGCGTCATTGCATGAGATCAGTTACATATGGAACAATGGCGTCACTGCGTGAGATCATGAGATCAGTTACATATGGAACAATTGTGTCACTGCATGAGATCATGAGATCAGTTACATGTGGAACAATGGCGTCACTGCATGAGATCATGAGATCAGTTACATATGGAACAATTGTGTCACTGCATGAGATCATGAGATCAGTTATATGTGGAACAATGGGATCACTGCATGAGATCATGAGATCAGTTACAGGTGGAACAATGGGGTCACTGCATGAGATCATGAGATCAGTTACATGTGGAACAATGGCGTCATTGCATGAGATCAGTTACATGTGGAACAATGGCGTCACTGCATGAGATCAGTTACATGTGGAATAATGGCGTCACTGCATGAGATCATGAGATCAGTTACATGTGGAAAGATGGCGTCACTGCATGAGATCATGAGAATAGTTACATGTGGAACTTTGGGCTTCACTGCGATTTTGAAGTCGTCACCTGTGTGAGATCAGTTACATGTGGAACTATTGTCTTCACTACGGTCTTGAAGTCGTCACCTGCGTGAGATCTGTTACATGTGGAACAACTGGCTTAATTCCTATGTTGGAGTCGTCACGTGTATGATATCAGTTACATGTGAAAATATTGGCTTAATTCCGATCTTGGAGTCGTCATGTGTATGAGATCAGTTACATATGGAAATACTGGCTTCACTGACGTCTTGGTATCGTGACGTGTACCAAAATCAGCTACATGTTGAGCTTGCTTCACTGACGTCTTGTCAGTTACATGTGGAACTACTTGCTTCACAGTTTCACGGTAGTTTAGAAACATACATGTTTCACTGACATATTGCTGTCGTCTTGCGTATTGAGATCAGCTACATGTGGAAGTAGTTGCTTCGCTGACGCCTTGGTGTCGTCGCTTGTGTTTTTCGACCACGTACATTTGGAATTACCTCCGTGCGTGTGATGTGTAATGTGCACGTGATCAGAGCAACATGTCCGTGCAGACTGCTGTGCCTTTGGAAATGTGACATGCTTGCCGCTAGAGATTTCCGAAATTCCTTCTTCTCGTAGCATTGTGACATGTAATGTGACCGGCTGTGCGTGGAAACTTCTCCCATAACACGAATGTTTTAGCTTCAGGCGTGTGATGTTCTAACCTTTGCCATTATGATTTGACTGTAACGTGTTCTGAGACGTGCGGAATGCTTGTCACGAAGAACACGACGTGTAATGTGGCCAGGGACGTCTGGTTGCCTCGTCATCAAGATCCTGACGTGTAATGTGATCAGAGACGTGTGAAACACTTGCCATGAAAAACATGACGTGTAATGTGGTCCCTGACGTATGGAATAATTGTCGTGAAGCACATGACGTGGAATATGGTCAGAGATGTGTGGAACGCTTTTCATTGAAGAGCACACTTTGCAATGTGGTAATGCAGAGACATGCAGAGTGTTTTTCATGAAGTGTGGTGTGTTCAGAGACGTATATAGTGCACATCGAGAAGAACGTGACGTGTAGTGTGGTCAGAGGCGTGTGGAATACGTGTCTTGAAGAACGTGACGTGTAATGTGGTCATGAGAGGTGTGGAATGCTTGTCATGAAGAAGACGTGTACTGTGGTCAGAGACGTGTGGAATACTCGTCATAAAGAACATGACGTGTAGTATGATCAGAGACCTGTGGAATGCTCGTCATAGAGAACATGACGTGTGCTGTGGTCATGAGAGGTGTGGAATGCTTGTCATGAAGAAGACGTGTAGTGTGGTCGAGACGTGAGGAATGCTCGTCATGAAGAAGACGTGTAATGTGGTCAGAGACGTCTGGAATGCTCGTCGTAAAGAACATGACGTGTAATGTGGTCATTAAAGGTGTGAAATGCTCATCATGAAGAACATGACTTGTGGTGTCGTCAGAGACGGGAGGAATACCTTTCCTGAAGAACATCACGTGTAATGCATCCCTAGACGTGTTGAATGTTTGTTTGTCGTGAAGAACTCGTAATGTGGTTGGAGACGTGCAGCATGCTGTCACGAAGAACATAACGTGTAATGTGGTTAGAGAAGTGTGTGATGCTTCTCACGAAGAACACGTGTAGTGGAATCATGAGACGTATGGAATGCTTGTCACGAAGAACATGACGTGTAATGTGGTGAGACGTGTGGAACGCATGTCATGAAGAACATGACATGTAATGCGATCATGACACGCGAGGAATGTTGTCATGAAGAACATGACATGCATTGTGGTCAGAGACGTGTGGAATGCTTGACATGAAGAACATGTCATGTAATGTGAGCATGACATGTGAGGAATGTTGCAATGAAGACCATGACATGTAATGTGGGCAGAGACGCATGGGATGCTTGTCATGAAGAGCATGACGTGCAATGTGGTCAAAGACGTATGGAATACTTGACATGAAGGACATGACATGTAATGTGAGCATGACATGTAATGTGGGCAGAGACGCGTGGGATGCTTGTCATGAACAACACAACGTGTAAAATTTATATTCAGAGACGTGCGGGAAATGGACCAAGAAGAACATGTCGTTCAGAACAGGGAGGACATGTAATGTGGTGAGAGACGTGTGCAATGCTTGTCGTGAAGAACAGGACATGTAATGTGGTGAGAGACGTGTGCAATGCTTGTCGTGAAGAACAGACTGTAATGTGGTGAGAGACGTGTGGAATGCTTGTCGTGAAGAACAGGACATGTAATGTGGTGAGAACGTGTGGAATGCTTGTCTGAAGAACAGACATGTAATGTGGTGAGAGACGTGTGCAATGCTTGTCGTGAAGAACAGGACATGTAATGTGGTGAGAGACGTGTGCAATGCTTGTCGTGAAGAACAGGACATGTAATGTGGTGAGAGACGTGTGCAATGCTTGTCGTGAAGAACAGGACATGTAATGTGGTGAGAGACGTGTGCAATGCTTGTCGTGAAGAGCAGGACATGTAATGTGGTGAGAGACGCGTGCAATGCTTGTCGTGAAGAACAGGACATGTAATGTGTTGAGAGACGTGTGCAATGCTTGTCTTGAAGAACAGGACATGTAATGTGGTGAGAGACGTGTGCAATGCTTGTCGTGAAGAACAGGACATGTAATGTGGCGTGCAGTCCTTGTCACGAACAGCGTCACACGTAAACTGGTTAGGGAGGTTCACCACCACCTTTCTGGTTCCGGATTTCTACCGCATGCAGGATTTTAATTCTGTCTGGAGACGTGTTGAACGAACTCTTTGCCTTCAGTATGCAGGATTTTGTTTCTACCCAGAGACGAGCCGAACTCTTGCCATCATTATGCAGGATTTTAATTCTGTTCACAGATGTGTCAAACTCGTGCCTTCAGCATGCGGGATTTTAATTCTATCGAGAGACTTGTGGAACTCTTTGCCTTCAACATGCAGGATTTTATTTCTATCCGGAGGCATGTCGAAAATTTGCCTTCAATGTGCAAGATTTTAATACTATCCAGGGACGTGTCGAAGGAACTCTTTTCCTTCAACAAGATGGATTTTAATTCTTTCCAAGGACGTGTGTAACTCTTTGCCTTCAACATGCAGGATTTTAATTCTATCCAGGGATGTGTCGAACGAACTCTTCAACATGCAGGATTTTAATTCTATCCAGGGATGTGTCGAACGAACTCTTGCCTTCAACATGCAGGATTTTAATTCTATTCACAGACGTGTCATACTCTTTGCCTTCTACATGCAGGATTTTAATTCTGTTCACAGACGTGTCGAACTCTTTGCCTTCAGCATGCAGGATTTTAATTCTATTCACAGACGTGTCAAACTCTTTGCCTTCAACATGCAGGATTTTAATTCTATCCACAGACGTGTCAAACTCTTTGCCTTCAACATGCAGGATTTTAATTCTATTCACAGACGTGTCGAACTCTTTGCCTTCAACATGCAGGATTTTAATTCTATCCACAGACGTGTCGAACTCTTTGCCTTCAACGTGTAGCGTGAGCAGGAGCCACGGGCCCCTGGCTTTGAACAGCGTGACACGCAAACGTGATCAGAGCCGTTTGGAATCCCTGCCTTCCGCCCTGCTCGTGCGCCGTGCCCGCACTGTTGACACCTGCACACGCTGACACAGAGCTTCAGGTCACATGCGTGTCTCCAAGACGCGGAGTGCAGCTCTGTGATCTGTGACCAAATATAGCTGTGTACGCTTCACTTCGACCCAGTTTGGACATTGGCAGAGAGCGAGAGAGAGAGAGAGAGAGAGGTGTAGGGAGCTGTAGGGTAGCGAGCGTTCAATCAATCAATACGTGCTATCAGCTGGCGGCGGCGGCGACTAGCACCGGGCACCACACCATTACATCGGCAACGGCAGCAACAGCAGCCAACTCTCTATCACTGGCTCCCTCGCCGTTGTGAGCGCTGGTGTCTTGTGAACGGCGGGATCTTGAGGGAAAAGCCGTCCGGTCCCCGGGTACGTTGTCCGGGGCCTCGGGTCGAGACGGGCCCCCCTTGGGAACGTCGTGCGTGCGCACAAGGGGTTCACACTCCGAGCATCGCTTTCCGGCACTTTCCTCCTAACCCCGAGCGTCGCTTTCCGGCACTTTCCTCCTAACTCCGAGCATCGCTTTCCGGCACTTTCCTCCTAACCGATCCCGACTCCCTCGCTTTCCGGCACTTTCCTCCTAACTCCGAGCATCGCTTTCCGGCACTTTCCTCCCAACTCCGAGCATCGTTTTCCGGCACCTTCCACTCCTCAACTCCGAGCATCGCTTTCCGGCACTTTCCTCCCAACTCCGAGCATCGCTTTTCCGGCACTTTCCTCCTAACTCCGAGCATCGCTTTCCGGCACTTTCCTCCTAACTCCGAGCATCGCTTTCCGGCACTTTCCTCCCAACTCCGAGCATCGCTTTCCGGCACTTTCCTCCAAACTCTGCCAGAAGTGGTTACGCCACTGAAGGGGCATTCTTTTTCTCCGCGCAGCTGTCCACCGACGCTGTCAGCGCCCTCCGAAAGGTCTGGGTACTAAGACTGTGGAAGCAACATAGCGTCCAAGCACGCGTGTAAACATGAGGCGCGTCCGCCCCTGGTAAAAAAGAAAAAAGAAAAGAAAAAAAGAGTTCCATCTCGATCCAGATGATTTTGATTTTATTTGCGTTGGCGTAAGCAACGTGAGCGGTTGTAAAATAAAAACCTGATATAATTTGAGTTGTTTGTTACAAACGTATTGCCAGTCGAGCAGCAACGGAAACTGTCCGTTTAACTGACAAGTTCTCGAGACCTATGGCGTAATCAATTATGGCAGTGGTTGGAGGAAGGATGTCGTAAACCAATTCTTAGAGTTCTACACACAACACAGTCAGTAGCACACACAACCAAGCCAAAGTAGCACACCTCAAAAATACTTACATTTCACTTATTTAGAACTCAGAAAAATACTTCTACTTCTAGGCAGATAATTCAGACCCATTCAGTGGAAAATTAAAACCCAGTTGATCAAATCAAAGATGTGTCTAATCCACTTGGTTGTCATGGTTCACAATGATGGGTTGTTGTTGTTTTCCAGGTGGTTTTTACTTGTTTTTTGTTGTTTTGTTTTTGTCGTTTTTTGTTGTTGTTTTTGTATTTTTTTTCTTCTTTTTTTCTTCTTCTGTTTTTCTTTGTTTGTTTAGCTATTACGTTATATATGTACATTACAGTACAAATACAATACAGCACAGTATACGAAGCAGAATTTTTATGGCACTTCACTATAAATATGTGACATGAAGAGAGAGAAAAAGCATAACACAAAATACAACACACTGTGGCGCGATGAAGCGTGTGGGGTAGTAAGAAGAAAAGACCAAATGGACAGAAATTCAAGAAGGGAGGGGATAACCTGATACTTGTGTCGTTACGTTTCAGCTACAGTACTATACGTCAGCAATATTACCTAATGATATAAACGTTTATGTATGTGTGTAAAACAAGAACGTTTTGGTGCCTGTTTTTATTTCGCAGCAGGCAGTCGTGACGGGAACATGCTTAAAATTTGCTTGTGACTCCAGGCAGGGGGACCAGTTTTATTCCGTCAGGGTGACCAGTTTTATTCCGCCAGGGTGACCAGTTTTATTCCGCCAGGGTGACCAGTTTTATTCCGTCAGGGTGACCAGTTTTATTCCGTCAGGGTGACTAGTTTTATTCCGCCAAGGTGACCAGTTTTATTCTGCCAGGGTGACTAGTTTTATTCTGCCAGGGTGACTAGTTTTATTCCGCCAGGGTGACCAGTTTTATTCCGCCAGGGTGACCAGTTTTATTCTGCCAGGGTTACTAGTTTTATTCTGCCAGGGTGACCAGTTTTATTCTGCCAGGGTGACCAGAGTTATTCCGTCAGGGTGACTAGTTTTATTCCGCCAAGGTGACCAGTTTTATTCCGCCAGGGTGACCAGAGTTATTCCGTCAGGGTGACAAGTTTTATACCGCCAGGGTGGCCAGTTTTATTCCGCGGGGCCATACGGGAAACTGCGTGAGCCAAAACTATCGTGGTTAGTTTAAGCAAAGTTTATTTACATTCATGAAAATAAGGAAAATCAAAATCATTGCATGAGCATTAAACAAGCTAAGCTTATAGTAAATGCTCACAAGCATTTTATTTACTACATTCATTTTGCAAAAAACGGGCATTTTTATGTCAGACAACATGAAAACAACAGACAATTTATCGCGGTTAAAAAAAAAAGAGCAAAGGGTTTTGACATAAAATGACGGGTGAGTTGATCGTGAAGGTGGAAATTAAGACAAGGAAGCAATTCCTGCAGTGGGCGAAGCATACATGGCTATCTTCTGACCTATTCCGGGCTTTCAAAGGGAAACTATTCATTTGTTCGCTCTGGGTTCTCAACAGAGGGGACCTTAATTTCTGCTGTCCGCAGTATTCACAGCGTGGCGAGCATGGCCTCCGGCCCTGCCTGATGTGCTGTGGAGAATTCACTTCACTGTACCTGCCAGGTGTCCATTGGGGAATTCACTTCACTGTACCTGCCAGGTGTCCATTGGGGAATTCACTTCACCTGTACCTGCCAGGTGTCCCTTGGAGGATTCACTTCAGCTGTACCTGCCAGGTTTCATTGGAGAATTCACTTTACCTGAACCTGCCACGTTTTCCATTGGAGAATTCACTTCTGTACCTGCCAGGTGTCCCTTGGAGAATTCACTTCACCTGAACCTGCCGGGTGTCCCTTGGAGAATTTACTTCACCAGAACATGCTGGCTGTCCCTTGGGGAATTTACTTCATCTGTACCTGCTAGGTGTCCCTTGGAGAATTCACTTCACCTGAACCTGCCAGAGGTCCATTGGGGGATTCGCTTCACTTCACCTGTACCTGCCATGTGTCCATTGGAGAATTCACTTCACCTGATCCTGCCAGGTGTCCCTTGGAGAATTCACTTTACCTGTTGGAGGTGTCCATTGGAGATGGGAGGGAGGGGGAGTCAAAGGGCATTTGTCAATGCCCTGGTGCTTGCCGTTGTCCCGAAGCTCCCTCTCACCGCCTTCACAGTACATCTGTTACCGAGAGATGACGTCAACAGTGCCCCCTCACTGCCCCCACGTTACACCTGTTGCAGTGTTAGCGAGAGGTGACGTCAACAGTGTCCCCTTACTGCCCCCACATTACACCTCTTACAGTGTTGGCCTCTAACTGCCCGCACGTTACACCCGTTAACGAGAGGTGACGTCAGCAGTGGCCTGTCGCTGCCCCTTACGTTACATCTGTTAGCTAGAGGTGACCAGCAATTTCCCCTCACTGCTCCTCACGTTACCTATCTTAGCTAGAGGTGACGTCAGCAGTGCCCTCTCACTGCTCCTCACGTTACATCTCTTAGCTAGAGGTGACGTCAGCAATGCCCTCTCACTGCCCTCATGTTACATCTGTTAGCGAGAGATGATAATGTTACATCTGTTAGCGAGAGATGATGTCAGCAGTGCTCTTCGTTGCTCTCACATTACAGCTAGTGTTTTCTTTCTCCTTCTTAAGTATAACTTGTTCAACCCCCCCCCCCCCCACCCCACCCCCACCCCCCCACCCCCTCCACTACCACCACCACCACCCAAAAACAAAAACAGAAAGTTGCACACACACACACACACACACACACACACACACACACACACACACACACACACACACACACACACACCACAAAATGAATTGTTTTCGCCATTGCATACAAGATACAGGCGAAACTTGAGACGAAACTCGTTTTCTTTACTAATGCATGGTTGTTGGTTTTAGTTTGTTGTTGCTTGTGTGTGTGTGTGTGTGTGTGTGTGTGTGTGTGTGTGTGTGTGTGTGTGTGTGAAAATAGGGAGATACACAATCAGGATGAAGGGTCAATATTTTACAACTAGAGTGACAAAGCTCCCGCTAGATGTCGTCCTATGATAATAATAAAAATAATAATAATGTACATTTATCATGCGCCTATCGACGCCCTGGGCGCTCACATGATAGATATTAACCTAAACAATATTCTATACACATGTAGAGCAAAGTCCTGTTAATGTAGTTTACATAAAATATATGAAGAAAAAAAGTAAACTCAGTGAATTCAAACCATTTACACATGTCGCGCGCGCGAGCACACACACACACACACACACACACACACACACACACACACACACACACACACACACACACACACACACACACACACACACACACACACACACACACACACAGGAGAAGGTTGCGTTAGAGAGAGAGGGGGGAAGGCTGAGTTAGTGAGAGACAAAGAGAGAGGGGTAGGGCAGGCTGCGTTAGAGAAAGAGGGGTAGGGCAGGCTGCGTTAGAGAAAGACAGGAAGGCTGAGTTAGTGAGAGAGAGGGGGGGGGACTGAATTAGTGAGAGAGATAGGGGGGAGGGGGGGGAGGCTGAGTTAGTGAGAGAGGAGGGGGACAGGCTGCGTTAGAGAGAGAGAAAGAGAGAGAGAGAGAGAGAGAGAGAGAGAAAGGCTGAGTTAGTGAGTGAGACAAAGAGAGTGGGGTAGGGCAGGCTGCGTTAGAGAAAGACAGAAAGGCTGAGTTAGTGAGAGAGGGGGGGGGGGCGAGTTAGGGGGGGGGGGGGGAGGCTGAGTTGGTGAGAGAGATAG
>JABMCL010002631.1:745000-747500 GCA_018857735.1 Alviniconcha marisindica | reverse complement strand
CACACACACACACACACACACACACACACACGCACACACACACACACAACTCCCCCTAAAATCTATGGGATTTCAAATTGAGCATTATATTCTACCCCCCGCCCCGTAGAGTGCACGTGCCTGCATGGCCGAGACGGGATTAAATAAAGGGTTCCACTGACACGCACAAATACGTGTACTTCGCATTGTTGAACGGTGAGGTCAGTTCAGTGCAAGGTGGTATCTGTGCGCTCGGAAAAGCCCATACGCGCTCCACTCCGTCTCTCTGAGGTTTTCCCAGCGTTGCCTTTGAAACAGTTCCAATGTGCGGCTGATTGACGATGGCCCCCTCTCATCCTTTCAAGGACAGGATCGTCTAGCGCTTCCTCTTTCCACGCCTCCCTCCTCCAGGCGATCGGTGGTGTGATGTGCTTGGCTCTGTGCCCGCAGGTTGCGTCTCAAGTTCCTCAACACTTCAGATCTTCCGAGACGAAAGCTACTGTGATGGTTGCTTTTGCCCGCCAGTCTGTCTGCTCGGTCATTTCCCTTGATTCCGGCATGGCCAGGGCGGTACGGCCACGGGAGTTTTCGAAGGTGGATGTCCCGCATTGACACATGCCAGTCTGGGCTTCCAAACCCACTCAAGTTCATTTTTTTTTTTTGTAGAAGCTCATTGACTCTATGAATATGATGGCATGTGTGGTCTGACAGGCAATCCAGCGGAGAGTACGTGTGACTGCTTCTGCCTTCATTGTCAAGCTTTTTGAGTGTGCAAACGCTCCTGAAAAGACTAGATGTGGTACTACGGATATTTTGCGGAAACGCGTCAGTTTATCGTCAGACAGAGAGAGACAGGTCACTGGGTTTGACTGAATGGAACATTCTGACACCCGTAGACTGGGTCGCACGCAGCTAGTCTGGCCATCTACATCTTCGATCAGTGTTGATCCCAAGTTTACAAACTTAACATTATCGTCTGGGGTTTCGGTTGCGTGCCTGCATGCGCTCGCATGTATGCGAGACTCTGTGTGTGTGGCGGGAGGGGGGGGGGGGTGCAAGACAGTATCCATAAACAACAACTTTAGAAGGGAGAGGAGATCCGAAGCTGAATCGAACTGACGTTCGTCTGATGTGTTGCTGGCCGGCCTAGCGTATTATCCCTGCCCTTCCGGCCCCGCCCCGTCCCCCGTCCCCCTCCCCCCCCCCCCCCCCCCCCCCAACCCCACTCCTCACCCCGCAGTGCGGACGCAGAAATTAGAGCTGAAGATTTGTCTCCCTTTAAAGACTAAAGCGGGTCAGAATATAGACGTGCGTGATGTTTTGCCCTGTGCCAGAAATGTCTTCCGTGTCCTATTTTGGACCATCTCGGTCTATTCACCTTTATTTCTTTTTTCAAAATCGTCTCCTTACTCGACCAACGCAGTTTCTCTTGTGGGCCCGCGGAATACATAATATAGGTCACCCTGGTCGTAGTCACAAGCGATTTAAGCAGGTTCCCGCGGCGAATGCCCGCGCAATATAAATAGGTACCGAAACATTTGTTATTGTGCATCACATTGAACTAGACATGTGATTTGATCAGTTGTGCTTTAATTTTGTACTGAATGCGTCTACGGGAAAGTGCCTGGAAGTATCTTTCTCAGAATTATGTGAAGAAGTGAAGTGTAAATGCTGTAATGTGGTAATTATTGACTGCTTTGGCTTGGTTAATATTGTGAATGTATGATTCGTCTTGTTGGTTGTGAATGCGTGGTTCGTCTTGTTGGTTGTGAATGTGTGATTCGTCTTGTTGGTTGTGAATGTGTGATTCGTCAGGTTGGTTGTGAATCTGTGGTTCGGCCTGTTGGTTGTGAATGTGTGGTTCGTCTTGTTGGCTGTTGGTTTTGAATATGTAATTCGTCAGGTTGGTTGTGAATGTGTGATTCGTCCGGCTGGTTGTGAATGTGTGATTCGCCCTGTTGGTTGTGAATTTGTGATTCGTCAGGCTGGTTTTGAATATGTGATTCGTCAGGTTGGTTGTGAATGTGTGATTCGTCCTGTTGGTTTTGAACGATGTGTGATTCGTCAGGCTGGTTGTGAATGTGTGATTCGTCGGGCTGGTTGTGAATGAGTGATTCGTCAGGCTGGTTGTGAATGTGTGATTCGTCCTGTTGGTTTTGAACGATGTGTGATTCGTCAGGCTGGTTGTGAATGTATGATTCGTCAGGCTGGTTGTGAATGTGTGATTCGTCCTGTTAGTTTTGAACGGTGTGTGATTCGTCCTGTTGGTTGTGAATGTGTGATTCGTCAGGTTGGTTGTCAATGTGTGATTCGTCCTGTTGTCTGGTTTGTCCTGTTGGTTGTCAGTATGTGATTCGTCCTGTTGTCTGGTTTGCCCTGTTGGTTGTCAGTGTGTGATTCATCCTGTTGTCTGGTTTGTCCTGTTGGTTGTGAAAGTGTGATTCGTTTTGTTGCCTGGTTTGTCCTGTTGGTTGTCAATGTGTGATTCGTCATGTTGTCTGGTTTGTCCTGTTGGTGGTCA
>JABMCL010002631.1:722500-740000 GCA_018857735.1 Alviniconcha marisindica | reverse complement strand
TCGAGGGTCAAAGGTCACGACGCTACTCTCTTTAACGCTGACTGCATTACACGAAGAGAGAGAAAGAGAGGGGGGGGGGGGGGGGGGGGGGGCGGGGTAAACTTTATTTCTGAACGTTACACGTATTAGCCCGAAGGCCGACTGACATATTTTGCCGCAGCACTGCTTCTAGGCTACTGATCAATAAATTCATCATGAAAGGTATATGGATCATAAACGGTGTACAAACGGATAAAACGGCACTTCACTAACAGTAGCCAGAAGGGACAGCAATATTGGGGAACAGGCCAAACGGCCTTTATTTATTTTGGCTGTTTTGGGTAGTTAAAAGATAGAGCTGGAGAGAGAGAGAGAGAGAGAGAACTCGAACTCGAACTCGAAAACTTTATCTTCCAAGGATTGTAGTTTAGCTTCATTTAGACCAGTCCAACAACTAGTCCTTACTAAACTACTGATGAAATGTGTGTGTGTGTGTGTCTGAGAGAGAGAGAGAGAGAGAGAGAGAGAGAGAGAGAGAGAGAGAGAGAGGAACTCGAACTCGAAAACTTTATCTTCCAAGGATTGTAGTTTAGCTTCATTTAGACCAGTCCAGCAACTAGTCCTTACTAAACTACTGATGAAATGTGTGTGTGTGTGTGTGTGTGTCTGAGAGAGAGAGAGAGAGAGAGAGAGAGAGAGAGAGAGAGAGAGAGAGAGAGAGAGAGAGAGAGAAAGAAAGAACTCGAACTTGAAAACTTTATCTTCCAAGGATTGTAGTTTAGCTTCATTTAGACCAGTCCAACAACTAGTCCTTACTAAACTACTGATGAAATATGTGTGTGTGTGTGTGTGTGTGTGTGTGTGTGTGTGTGTGTGTGTGTGTGTGTGTGTGTGTGTGTGTGTGAGAGAGAGAGAGAGAGAGAGAGAGAGAGAGAGAACTCGAACTCGAAAACTTTATCTTCCAAGGATTGTAGTTTAGCTTCATTTAGACCAGTCCACAACTAGTCCTTACTAAACTACTGATGAAATGTGTGTGTGTGTGTGTGTGTGTGCGTGTGTGTGTGTGTGTGTGTGTGAGAGAGAGAGGGGACGTTTATCACACATTGTCAAGGACGAAGATGCAGGTACTGACTGAATGCTGACGGGCAGCCTGTCCACCTTGATTACACAGGACGAACGGGGAGTGAGGGAGAGGCTGGGGGGTCGGAGGGGGGAGGGGGTCGGAGGGAGAGGGAGAGGACGTTATTAGTTATTGTCAGCTGACTGCAGTCATTTGTATTACGAAGCCGGCGTTCTGAGCCGCGCGTGCCCCCGTGTCATTGCACTGCTGGGAGAGGGGGGGGGGAAGGGGGGGGGGGGGGGGGGGGGGGGGGAGTGAAGAAAGAGTTATTATGATCTGACTGAGGGAGGGAGGGCTGAAAGAAGAGAAGAGCGCGCTTTCCTGCGTTGTGGCGCACGCACCGAGCTGACTGCCCCTTCACTCTCACACCCAGCTCCACGGCTCCTGGTGCTGAGAGCTACTCTGTGTGTGTGTGTGTGTGTGTGTGTGTGTGTGTTGGATGCTGGTGTGCTGTAGCGGCGTTGTGGCGACGTGCAGTGTGTGGTATCGATCTCTTCCCCCCCCCCACCCCCCACCCCCCCGCCCACCCACCCTCCCTCCTCCCTGCTCCTCCTCCCCTCCCCTTGTCCTCCTCCGCCTCCCCTCCCTTTCCTCTTCAGCCCCCACCGCTACTGCCACCTCCATCAGCGCTTGCTACCACGACCACGGCCGCCACGCTAGACGGCTGGCCCTTCGCTGCTGTGTCTGTAGTGTGAGTGTGTCTGTCTCCCTCTCCCTCTCTCTCTCTCTCTGTTCTCTCTCGCTGCTGGCTGGCCCTTTGCTGCTGCTCTGTGTGTGTGTGTGTGTGGGTGTGTGTGTGTGTGTGTGTGTCAGTGGTTGTGTGCGTCAGTATGTGTGTGTATGTCTGTCAGTGTGTGTGTGGGTGTGTGCGTCAGTGTGTGTGTGTGTGTGTGTGTGTGTGTGTGTGTGTGTGTGTGTGGTGTGTGTGTGGTGTCAGTGCATGTGTGATGTGCGTGTCAGTGTGTGTGTGTGCCAGTGTGTGTGTGTGTGTGTGTGTGTGTGTGTGTGTGTGTGTGTGTGTGTGCCAGTCTCTCTCTCTCTCTCTCTCTCTCTCTCTCTCTCTCTCTCTCTCTCTCTCTCTCTCTCTCTCTCTCTCTCTCTCTCTCCACACACACACACACACACACACACACCACACACACGTGACACACCGCTGGCGCCTTGTACTCTCGGTGACCGAGCCCCCCCCCCCCCCCCACCCCTCCCCCTCTCACACCTTGTAAGTCCGTGCAAGTTACTGTCATCCCCGGACCACCACGCAGTGCCACACCACACTGCCGTCGTGAAAAAAAGGACTTCACAGCACTGGGATGATACAATAGTCAACTGGCCTGCTGGCTCTTTGGCACCGTTCTGTCAGTCGTCAGTGGAGCTAGTCAGTTGGGGTGGAGGGAGGAGGGGTGTGTGTGTGTTTGTGTGTGTGTGTGTAGGGGAGAGAGAGAGAGTGTGTGTGTGTGAGAGAGAGAGAGTGTGTGTGTGTGTGTGTGGAGAGAGAGAGAGAGAGAGAGAGAGAGAGAGAGAGAGAGAGAGCGTGTGTGTGTGTGTGTGCCGTGTGTGTTTGCCGTGTGTGTGTGTGTGTGTGTGTGTTTGTGTGTGTGTTTGCCGTGTGTGTGTGTAGTAGTACTTGTAGGGTTTGCCGTGTGTGTGTGTGTGTGTGTGTGTGTGTTTGCCGTGTGTGTGTGTAGTAGTAGTAGGCCTAGTGTTTGCCAGTGCTAGAGCACCCGAGAGGTTTAGTGTGTGTAGTAGTAGGCCTGGTGTTTGTCAGTGCTAGAGCACCCTAGAGGCTTAGTAATGCGTGGGTGACTCTCCCGTGAGTATAGATCCAGCGGCCGTCATGGACAGTGCCGCTATAAGTAAGTAATCATGGTGCTTAACGTCCACAGAAACCATGAGGCTTATTGGGGACGGGGAGAGGGGGAAGGGGGGAAGGGGGTATGGAGGTGGGGGGAGAGGGAGATCATATACCTATCGCTACACTGTCACCACCAGAATGACTTCTGCGTTAAGGTGGGCAGCGATGAGAGCCATTTTAATGTTTCATAGTTGTGAGGGACAAAGTCACAAGACTGACAATGTCCACAGACCGCAACTTTTGAAGAGAAAGCGGGAGAGCCGAAGCAGATTTGAAAACCGAGGTCCTTCTGCTTTCCAGCCTAACGCCTTACCGCTAGGCCAAACCGGCTCACAAGGAGTGCCGCTATCACTGTCACTGCAGTCTTGACTACGGTCGGTGGCACCGCCGAGCCACTGCCTCCCGGCACTGACTCTCTTTGGTTGGTTGAGTGTTGCTTTACGTCCAGAGAAACCGTAGGCTTATTAGGGACGGGAGCCCAGGACGGCCACCTGGACTTTCACACAGCTACTGAGCTCTGCACTAGTTCTCGCCTTGACCACGCGAGGTAAGGGAGGTGGGGGAGGGGGGGAGGGCTGGCTCACGGTACGCCTGGTGGGTGTGGCTGGTCCGGCCATGCCGTTCCGGGGTCGAGTCTCAGTCATTGTCAGTCGCTATAGGCACCCCGACACTTGCAGGGTGACTTCGCGGTTTGGGTTTGGGTTTAGTTCAGTTCAGTTCAGTTCAAGATGGTATCTATGCGCTCGGAAAAGCCCATATGCGCTCCACCCCGTCTCTCAGAAGTTTCCCCAACGTTGTTTCTAAAACGGTTCCAGCGTTCGTCTGACTGACGATGACCCTCTCTCGTCCTTTCAAGGAAGATCGTCTAGCGCTTCCTCTTTCCACGCGCCTCTCTCCTCCGGGCGACCGATGGTGTGATGTCCTTGGCTTTGTGCCCGCAGGTAGCCTTTCAGTGTCGCCAAGCTTCTCAACACTTCAGGTCTTCCGAGAAGCAAGCCACTTGCGGTGAGCGGGGCTGCTTTGCGGCCCGCCAGTCTATCTGCTCAGTCGTTTCCCTTCACTCCGGCATGTCCGGGGCAGTACCGACCCCCAGGATGAGTTTTCGAAGATGTTAGCCATCGACACTATTTCCAGTCTGAGCTTCCCAGGGTTAGTTCAGTCCCAGGGTTGGTGCTGTCAGTTCGAGATGCAGTTCTACTTTTAGCGGCCTTGTAGCAAGCTCGTTTAGCGGGTGGGCCGTGCGGCGTTCAGTTCCGAGTCACTGTACTCCCCTGTCAAGTTCAGTGCAGCGTAGTCAGTGGCCTCGTGATGGGGTGTGTGTCGTCACTGAGTGGTCACCGCCGTGACGAGTCGGCGTAGTGGTGGCCTGCCACTGACCCAACGCCGCTACTAGCACATGACTACTACTACTATTACTACTACTACTACGCCGCGTCAGCCTCATTGTGGTGGTGGTGGTGTCACGACGTCTGTGCCGCCGCTGTGTCAGTGTGTGTGTGTTGTGTGTGTGTGTGTGTGTGTGTGTGTGTGTGTGTGTGTCATACGTGTTGCCCGTGCCGCGCAGTGCCGCACCGCACCGCCCAGGCTTAGCAACATAACTTCACCGGAGTCGCGCCGCCGCGTTGCTGCTGCTGCTGCTGCTGCTGCTGTCACTGCCGCGGAGTGGAGGGCGGGGGCCGACATGCTCACCGCTCCCCGGTTCTCCTGGCAACCTCCGTGCCAAGTTCGTCAGTCGATGCGACTACGACTGACCCGCGGTGGCGGCGGCAGGAGGGAAACGCGGGTGGCGGAAGGTGATCAAGGCCGGCCATGGCGTCGCAGTTGTCGTTGTCGTCGCCGCCGCGGCTGCCGTTGCGGCGGAGTGCGGAGCGGCAGATAGATATTGTGTATACCACAGTGTACGCGAGCCAAGCCCCGCGTGGCCCCCGGGAACTCAGTCACTGCCGCTGCGGAGAACTCTCAGTCACTGAGTCGTCTGAACTGACTACGCCATGTGGCGGTGGGCACTGGTGACTGACTGCAGTAATGACATGGACGGCGACTAGTGACGCCCGGCGAAGCGGCGGCCGCTACCACTACTACCCCCACCGCTACCGCCAGAGCCTGTGCTGTGTGTGTAGTGTAAGGAACGGCCGGCGGCTTTGAACGGTCTTGCCCGCTCAGGGCCGTGTGTGTGTGTAGTACGTGCACGCTGTGTAGTAGTAGTAGTAGTAGTAGTAGTAGTGGTGGTAGTGACTGACTGAGGGAGCGGCGAGGGAGGGAGAGATCCGTCTGTCTCACTCTCAGTCTCAGTCAGCCCCCTCCCTCCGTCCCTCCGTCCGTTCGTTCGTTCGTTCGTTCAGTTCGTCCGCCCGCCCGCCCGCCAGCCGGTTTGGCCAGCGTTGACAGCCACCATCATGGCACCTCAGTAGTGTTTCTTTTCCTCCTCCTCCTCCTCCTCCTCCTCCTCCTCCTCCGCCGCTGCCTCCTCCTCCTTCTCCTCCTCCCTGGCCACGCTGCATCAGTCGCCAGTTGTGTGGATGGATGTCACGTCACGGACGAACGGCGGTGCCGACGCGCTAGAGTAGAGCGTGGCTGTGGTGGTGACGGGAGTCTGTACACGAGATGGACTGGACTGACTGACTGAGCTGGTCAGTCTCCGAGTCAGTCGTGGTGCTGGTGGCCGTGCTACGACGGTACGTTGACGGTGTACACTCACTCACTGCTGACCTTGACTCGGTGTCACAGTCGCGCGGCGAGGTCGTGCTGGTGCGTGTTCTAAGGAGAGAGAGAGAGAGATACGGGGTATGTGTCAGTGTGGATACTGAACTTGATATATTTATATATATATATTTATATCTGTTGCTGGAATGTGGCGGCTGTGTGTTCTTCCCAACAGGTGTGGGCGTCGGTCTCTCGATCGTATCCCAGTCTGGTGCTGGCACAGGTCTGTCGGTCGGCAGCGTGACTGCGTGTTTTGCCAGCACTGAATTACTTCGCCACTGACTTGGGCTTCTTACGAAAGATTCATCAGTCGTGTGTGTGAATGATTTCATTAGCATGTTAACACCAACACTAGCTGGAGAGCCGGGTTTCGGATGAATGTAAACACCAACACTAGCTCAGTGGAGAGCGGTTTCTGATGAATGTATTTGTTTGGGTCTTTCTTCCGTGCCACCAGACCAGTGAGCACACCAACGTTTCATTTTTCGTAGTGTAGACTTAAGTGTGTCTGCTTTCTTCACGGCAGGCATTACGCAAAATATGGGGAATCAGTCAGTCAGGTTTCAGCAACGTAAATGAGACGGGAATGATAACAGCCTAGGTATTGTGGTAGTGCTGTGTTAAGTAATAAATCAGTCAGTCAAGTTTCAGCAAATGAGACGGGAATGATAACAGCCTAGGTATTGTGGTAGTGCTGTGTTAAGTAATAAATCAGTCAGTCAAGGTCTTTAGCAAATGAGACGGGAATGATAACAGCCTAGGTATTGTGGTAGTGCTGTGTTAAGTAATAAATCAGTCAGTCAAGTTTCAGCAAATGAGACGGGAATGATAACAGCCTAGGTATTGTGGTAGTGCTGTGTTAAGTAATAAATCAGTCAGTCAAGTTTCAGCAAATGAGACGGGAATGATAACAGCCTAGGTATTGTGGTAGTGCTGTGTTAAGTAATAAATCAGTCAGTCAAGTTTCAGCAAATGAGACGGGAATGATAACAGCCTAGATACTGTGGTAGTGCTGTGTTAAGTAATAAATCAGTCAGTCAAGTTTCAGCAAATGAGACGGGAATGATAACAGCCTAGGTATTGTGGTAGTGCTGTGTTATGTAATAAATCAGTCAGTCAAGTTCAGCAAATGAGACGGGAATGATAACAGCCTAGGTATTGTGGTAGTGCTGTGTTAAGTAATAAATCAGTCAGTCAAGTTTCAGCAAATGAGACGGGAATGATAACAGCCTAGGTATTGTGGTAGTGCTGTGTTAAGTAATAAATCAGTCAGTCAAGTTTCAGCAAATGAGACGGGAATGATAACAGCCTAGGTATTGTGGTAGTGCTGTGTTAAGTAATAAATCAGTCAGTCAAGTTTCAGCAAATGAGACGGGAATGATAACAGCCTAGGTATTGTGGTAGTGCTGTGTTAAGTAATAAATCAGTCAGTCAAGTTTCAGCAAATGAGACGGGAATGATAACAGCCTAGGTATTGTGGTAGTGCTGTGTTAAGTAATAAATCAGTCAGTCAAGTTTCAGCAAATGAGACGGGAATGATAACAGCCTAGGTATTGTGGTAGTGCTGTGTTAAGTAATAAATCAGTCAGTCAGGTTTCAGCAACGTAAATGAGACGGGAATGATAACAGCCTAGATATTGTGGTAGTGCTGTGTTAAGTAATAAATCAGTCAGTCAGGTCTCAGCAAATGAGACGGGAATGATAACAGCCTAGGTATTGTGGTAGTGCTGTGTTAAGTAATAAATCAGTCAGTCAAGTTTCAGCAAATGAGACGGGAATGATAACAGCCTAGGTATTGTGGTAGTGCTGTGTTATGTAATAAATCAGTCAGTCAAGTTTCAGCAAATGAGACGGGAATGATAACAGCCTAGGTATTGTGGTAGTGCTGTGTTAAGTAATAAATCAGTCAGTCAAGTTTCAGCAAATGAGACGGGAATGATAACAGCCTAGGTATTGTGGTAGTGCTGTGTTAAGTAATAAATCAGTCAGTCAAGTTTCAGCAAATGAGACGGGAATGATAACAGCCTAGGTATTGTGGTAGTGCTGTGTTAAGTAATAAATCAGTCAGTCAGGTCTCAGCAAGTGAGAAGGGAATAATAAGTAAACATGGTGCTTAACATCCGCAGAAACCATAAGGCTTATTAGGGAGGGGCTAAAAGGGAATGGCGACATTAACAGCCTAGATATTGCAGCATTGCTGTTTTAAGTAGTAAATCAGTCCGTCGGGATTCAGCAAGTGATAAGGGAATGATAACAGCCTAGATATTGCAGCATTGCTGTTTTAAGTAGTAAATCAGTCCGTCGGGATTCAGCAAGTGATAAGGGAATGATAACAGCCTAGATATTGCAGCATTGCTGTTTTAAGTAGTAAATCAGTCCGTCGGGATTCAGCAAGTGATAAGGGAATGATAACAGCCTAGATATTGCAGCATTGCTGTTTTAAGTAGTAAATCAGTCCGTCGGGATTCAGCAAGTGATAAGGGAATGATAACAGCCTAGATATTGCAGCGTTGTTGTTTTAAGTAATACTGTATACGTAATGTGAATGTGAAGAAAAGATTGTGTTTGGTACCAGAACCACGACAGGTGTGTTCATTGTTTGTGTCACCTGTGATTCACTGTTCTGCTAAGAGTGAAAACAAGAGAGCAAAAAGGTCTTACTGTATTGTCTTAAAGTGCAGCTGACGGATTTTTTGTGTATTTGCCTGCCAGGTTTTGTGCCCAGGGGCTGAAGCGTGTTAGCATTTGTGCGTTCACTGCAGCATCTGGGATGAGACGAAGCATGAGTGAAAAGGCCACGACGAACAGGTGTTCATGCATCGACTTTGGAGTGCAAAAACTGAGAGACTGATGATTGTTTAATCTACAATTGTTGTATCTAGTGATAATAACAATAATGGAAAATTGTAAAGCGCCTGCCTCGCTGCTCAGGGCAAACAAACATAACACACATAACGTACTCCAAGTTGGAGAATGTTACCTGCAATTTAACAAAAGCTACCACATAACGTTCACATTAACAAGGGTTCAAGCATAACTATGTGCAAGATCCACACACCTACACCCACCACCCACACCCACCCACACACACACACACACACACAACACACACACACACACACACACACACACACACACACACACACACACACACACACACACACACACACACACACACCACACACACACACACACACACAACCCCACACACACACACACACACACACACACACACACACACACAACACACACACACACACACACACACACACACACAACACAACACACACACACACAACACACACAACACACCACACAACACAACACAACACAACACAACACAACACAACACACACACACACACACACACACACACACACACACACACACACACACACACACACACACATGTACAGACTGATACGGGTGAAGAGCAGTGTGCCGTGAATCTACAGTTGTCCTGTGGATGAAACTAACGAGATTCATTAACAGTTCAGTCCGGAGAGAAGGTGATCATTTTTTAAATGTGAATTGTTTTGCTGTGATCAACTGTCCACCATATGATAAAGGGTTCAGGTGTATGGGTATGTTTGTATGTTCGTTTAGTGCCATAGGCTTGTTTTCATGTAAGTGTGTTTGTTTGTTTGTTTGTTTGTTATTTTTTACTTGTGATCTGAGTACCTGTTTTTCTCTCTGTTACAGGTTTTTGGATGTGTGATTTAAAATAGTGTTTAGTCATCCAGGGGTGACCCTGTGTGGTTGACAGGATGCTAAAATGCAAGAACTAACTCTCTCTCTCTCTCTCTCTCTCTCTCTCTCTCTCTCTCTCTCTCTCTCTCTCTCTCTCTCTCTCTGTAACACTTTTCTGTTTGCTATTCCCTCATGTCAAAACAAAGCCAACTGTCCAGTGTTCTTTTGCATACCAAGGACCAATAGTCTGGAACAAACTCGCACACATCAAGTCAATAGGCCTGCTTCATAGCAGAGGGGGGCGGGGGGAGAGAGAGAAGTGGGGGTTACCCCCTGTTGTGGATATATATATTCATTGGCTTTTCTTTTCATCTTCTTTTTTTTCCATTTCTTTTTTATTTCTTTTTTCATGGTCTTTCCTTTTTGTGTGTTTGTGAATTTAGAACTAAATGTGGTGTGAGCAGTGATTGTTTAGGAGTGTCATTGTTCATTGCTTGTAAACTGCCTTGTTTAGGAGTGTCATTGTTTATTGTTTGTAAACTCCCATGGTTAGGTGCATTTGTCACACAATAAAGTGTTCACTAAGTTTTTATTATTATCACTTTGCCGCAAACACTCCACCCAAACACATGTTGAAAAACTACTTCTAAACCTCCTGTCTCAGTCCCTCCATTGTCTTTATCTCTGTCATCCTTGTGTTTGTGCGTGTGTGTGTGTGTGTGTGTGTGTGTGTGTGTGTGTGTGTGTGTGTGTGTGTGTGTGTGTTATAAAGTGTGCTGCACTCCCATTTTGTGTGGAAGAATGAGCAGTGTTGCAGGCTGTGATTTGAAATTATGTGTACTTGAAGGTGAATGCCTGTCACTTTAGTTTAACGTTTTTTTGTGGAACTGTGCCAAGTACAAATGCTCTTTATTATGTTTATTATTATCCTAGCAGTTGGTGGTTGATGGGTGTGTGTATTGTATGAGCAAAGACTCATGGCAGTTTAATGCCTGGTAATGAATCACTGCATTATGGTATATAAAAAATAGAAATAAAAAAGGAACTAGTTATAGATGACAAATCCTGAAAGGTCAAAGCAACTTCAATATGGCACGTTGTGTGTCTGGTATTTCATGATCCAAACACATAAAAGGTTCAAAAGAACGCTATTTATTCAGACAAAACACAACATGCAAATCATCAGGGTAATCCCCTTTATCAAGCTACAAAATGACACTTAAATAACGATTAAATTAAATGGTGAAAAACGATGAACTACGACACTTGTCAATTTTGGGTTGAGCTATGTTGTTTTCACGTCCAGTTTCTGGCATTTCATGATTCAATGTTTAAATGTTTCAGGGCCATTGCTCCAAGTGTTGAATGAGAAAACCAAATCCAGTCGCAATCGCCTGGGTTCCTTCAGCTCCTCATTCAAGGAGAAGAAAGAGATAGTACGCCAGGTGTTCCTCTTCACCAATCACGTTCTCCTGACAACTCGCACCTCCAGCGGTCGCCTGCACCTTGCCAAGGTAACTCCCATTTACATTTACGCTCGCCCCAGTGTCTCTGTCCTCTTCTTCGTTCATTCGTCAGGCTTGTTTAGTGCCGAATTGTCTTCAGAGAGGTACTGGCGTTGTCCCCAACACATGCACACACACACGCAACACACACACACACGCACACACACACACACACACACACACACACACACACACACACACACACACACACCACACACACACACACACACACACACACACACACACACACACTGTGACACACCACACACACATACTGGACACACACACACACACACACACACACACACAAAACACCACACACACACACACACACACACCACACACACCCTACACACACACACACAACTGACATCATGTCATACACACACACACACACACACACACACACACACACACACACACACACACACACACACACACACACACTGTGACACACACCACACCACACACACACACACACAACACACACACACACACACCACACAACATACACACACACACACACACACAGAGCAATAAAACACACATACACACACACACACACACACACACACACACACACACACACACAAGTATACACACACACACACACACACACACACACACACACACACACACACACACACACACACACACACACACACACACACACACACACACAGAGTGAATGAAACATTCAGTTATGGCTCGCATCCCTTCCCGTCTTTTTATGCCCATCCCGCATTCAGATGGGCTGCAATGTGGGCCATTTGAGTATTTCATTCATTGTGGAGGCACACAATCCCAATCAGACAGCATCCATGAGCCAGTACCTTTGAAGAGAAAGCAGAGCGGAATCGAAGTGATGTTCATCTGCTTCCCAGGCTGACAATGCCTTGCTGCTGGGCCAAACCAGATCATCTTCTTCTCAGCCTGCTTACTTTGGTGTGTTTCCTGGAGGTCAAAGATATTCTATACCAAGATAGCACACCCATGCCCAGTTGTGATGACAGACACGGAGAGATACCACCCTTAATAACTGGCTAGTGGCTAATTGCGAAGTATATTATAATAGTCATTATGTCAGTGATTCACACACCCATACTCATTTTTCATGGCACACATTTGTTAATAACCAACAAATATTTAAATTAATGTCAGCCCCACATCATCATCATCATTTAAATTGATGCTCCAGGCCACATATTGTGACAGGTTACTAATCCGCTTTCACTTAAATCTAACATGCAATGTTCAGTTTCTCGTCAGTAGTACCTCCCTAGAGACGACTTGCAAAGGCAACGTCCTCACAAAACATTCCAAATTCATTTGTTTTGGGGTTTTTACTTTGTATTTTCTCCATTGTCATTGTACTTTAACTGTCCATTTGTTGCCAAATACAAGGAATCTGTTCTGAAAGAAACTGCTGTTTGGTAGCATCTTTGGTTGGTTGGTTTTTGTCAGATTGTGAGTTCCCCAACAACACTAATAAAACATTAAAATTGCTTACACTGAGCACTGCCGATCTTAATGCGGAGTCATTCTGATGGTGTCAGTGAAGCGGTAGGTATAGTCCCCCCCCCACCCCCCCACCCACCCACAACACCCCCTGGGATCTTGGTCCCCATCAGGGACTCTCTGGAGACGACTTGCAAAGGCAACATCCTCACAAAACATTCCAACCTTGTTTGTTTTGTTTTTCACCTTGTATTTGCTCCATTGTCATTGTACTCTAACTGTTCATTTGTTGCCTAGTACAAGGCAACTGTTCTGGAATTTTTGTTGTTGTTTTGTAGTATTGGGGGGGGGGGGGGGGGGGGATTTTGTTGTTGTTTTACTTTTCATGTTTTGATCTTTTTTTGAGAATATGGTAGCCAACAATAATAAAGAGACTTGGGGGGTGGGGGTGGGGGTGGTGGTGGTGGTGGCAAGGAAAAAGACTAACCGTCGTAGCATAAGTTTTTACTCTTCTGAAGTTCATGTTTACAGTGTCGGATCACAGCAACAGTTTTGTGAGCTCGGTGGGTTATTTTTGCGTGACCTGGGGATAATCTTGGCCCCTATTCAGCCTTTCCTTCGTGGTGCTTTATGTCCACAGAAACCATAAGGCTTATTAGGGACAGGAGAGATGGTTACTTTTTATTTAACCCTTTCCCTGCCCGTGTGACATCATTTGACGTCCATGGCGAAGCATTTCCCACTTGCCCAAAGGACATCATGGGACGCCCTGCTCAAACTCCAGCTGTCCGTGCATGGTCATGAGAGGCCAAGTTCTAGAAAAATGAATGTTTCTCACAAGCTTAACCCATCTGCACTGCTCTTTTGGGAAGAGATTGCAACCGCAGCACTCATTCTTTGGCAGGGAAAGGGTTAAACTTTGACTTTGGCAGTTAGTCCAAGTTGACCACCCAAGAATGTCAGCATTGCATAGACTAGCAGACTGTATAATGTTCTGCAGTGATGGGGAGGAGAGGGTGGGGTGCTGTGTTTGTTTGAACTTGTTTATCCCTGATGCTGTTCTGTCTCAGGACAGTTGTCCCAAAAATGTAGGTTGCTTTCCAGTCAAGCCAGCTGGCTTAGAAAAGAAGGTTAGTAAAGGAGGGTGGGGTCAGCTCAAGTGGAAGGACACTTCATGGCATTGGACTCGTTCCTGCCAGCATGGGTGGTCGTGTTTTGGTTTTGGTGCAGGGTGGTGGGGGGGGTGCATGTGCATGTGCCTGCGTGTCTGTGTTTTCTGGTGGGTTGGTTTCTCTCTGGGTTTTGTTTCATTTTGCTGCCCCTAGCTCTGACTCTGGCTTCAGAAGCCACTACTCCCCACACCACTTGCCCCAGGGTGCCCACACCCAACCAGACCAGACCACAGGGTCCAATCCACGTTACAGCCATGCTGCCAGAAGTCCATGAGGGGAGATGTCAGATCACGGGTAGGCCACCACCGTCCAGAGAAGAAAGACCCTGCTCCACTGAAGAGTTGTTTTGATGGCATTCAGTGATGCCCTTTTCAGGACATCACCTGCTTTACCCCCTATGACTGACAGTGTTAGTCGTGGAGCTAGACTGATTGAACATCCCCTGAAATGGGAGACTGATTGAACATCCCCTCAAATGGCAGATGGAGTGAACATCCCCTCAAATGAGAGACTGATTGAACATCCCCTCAAATGAGAGACTGATTGAACATCCCCTCAAATGAGAGACTGATTGAACATCCCCTCAAATGGGAGACTGATTAAACATCCCCTCAAATGGTAAAAAGAGACTGATTGAACATCCCCTCAAATGAGAGACTGATTGAACATCCCCTCAAATGGGAGACTGATTGAACATCCCCTCAAATGGAGACTGAGTGAACATCCCCTCAAATGAGAGACTGATTGAACATCCCCTCAAATGAGAGACTGATTGAACATCCCCTCATATGGGAGACTGATTGAACATCCCCTCAAATGAGAGACTGATTGAACATCCCCTCAAATGAGAGACTGAGTGAACATCCCCTCAAATGAGAGACTGATTGAACATCCCCTCAAATGGGAGACTGATTGAACATCCCCTCAAATGGGAGACTGATTGAACATCCCCTCAAATGGGAGACTGATTGAACATCCCCTCAAATGGGAGACTGACTGAACATCCCCTCAGGTCAGAGACTGATTGAACATTCCCTCAAATGAGAGACTGATTGAACATCCCCTCAAATGGGAGACTGATTGAACATCCCCTCAAATGGGAGATGGATTGAACATCCCCTCAAATGGGAGACTGATTGAACATCCCCTCAAATGGGAGACTGATTGAACATCCCCTCAAATGGGAGGCTGATTGAACATCCCCTCAAATGAGAGACTGAACATCCCCCCAAATATGAGACTGATTAAACATCCCCTCAAATGAGAGACTGATTGAACATCCCCTCAAATGAGAGACTGATTGAACATGCCCTCAGATAAGAGACTGATTGAACATCACCTCAAATGGGAGGCTGATTGAACATCCCCTCAAATGAGAGACTTACTGAACATCCCCTCAAATGAGCAGATCACCACTGCACCTTTCCATCAGTCATCATATACAGTTATGTGGACTCTGACACTGAAAGCTGAACTTGAAAGTGCCCAGAGCAGGGACTCTGACACTGAGACATTGAAAGATGAACTTGAAAGTGCCCAGAGCAGGGACTCTGACACTGAAAGCTGAATTTGAAAGTGCCCAGAGCAAGACTCTGACACTGAGACATTGAAAGCTGAACTTGAAAGTGCCCAGAACAAGGATTCTGACATTGAAAGCTGAACTTGAAAGTGCCCAGAGCAGGGACTCTGACATTGAAAGCTGAACTTGAAAGTGCCCAGAGCAAGGATTCTGACATTGAAAGCTGAACTTGAAAGTGCCCAGAGCAAGGATTCTGACATTGAAAGCTGAACTTGAAAGTGCCCAGAGCAAGACACTGACACTGAAAGCTGAACTTGAAAGTGCCCAGAGCAAGACTCTGACACTGAGACATTGAAAGCTGAACTTGAAAGTGCCCAGAGCAAGGATTCTGACATTGAAAGCTGAACTTGAAAGTGCCCAGAGCAAGGATTCTGACACTGAAAGCTGAACTTGAAAGTGCCCAGAGCAAGGACTCTGACACTGAAAGCTGAGCTTGAAAGTGCCCAGAGCAGGGACTCTGACACTGAAAGTTGAACTTGAAAGTGCCCAGAGCAAGGATTCTGACATTGAAAGCTGGACTTGAAAGTGCCCAGAGCAAGACTCTGACACTGAAAGTTGAGCTTGAAAGTGCCCAGAGCAGGGACTCTGACACTGAGACATTGAAAGCTGAACTTGAAAGTTCCCATAGCAAAGACTCTGACATTGAAAGCTGAACTTGAAAGTTCCCATAGCAAAGACTCTGACATTGAAAGCTGAACTTGAAAGTGCCCAGAGCAAGGAAAGGGGCGGGAGCATATGACAGAAGCTGAGACAACTTGAGGATGAGGATCACATTTTATGCTGATGGGGCCCATTTCAGTTTGAGACCTCTGGCACTGCCATGGATCATGCTTACCATCTTGGTCTTGATCTTGAAATATAGACTGCTTCATCCAGTAGTCTGGCTTAGTGCAGCAGAGTAGGGACTGCACGATGCGGCCTACTGGTGTTGCATGTCCGCTACTAAGGCATTGAAGCGCTGGACAGAGGTGGCGTGGATGGTGGTGTTGGCCATCAAAATAGATCCCAATGTTAATAAGTCCCTGGAACTGCAGCACCTGCAGTGTTGGTCATGTACTCTGAGCAACATCCTCCAAGATGCAGCCATGACGTGGTTCAAGCTCAACTGTGTGGCTCCATCCTCCCTTGATGTGTCTGTAGCTGGCTTTGGGTACGAACCAGTCAGGGCTGAGGAAAAAAATCACCATTCTGATGGTATTCAAACCTGCAACTTTTCAGTCCACCATCTGAAGTGCAAACCGCTGTGCCACAGTGGCTTGTTTCGCTCGTGGTCTCTTGGTTTAGCTGAATTGGTGGTTCAGTCTCAGCCTATGTTTATTTCGAGTGTTTGCTTGGGGGATTTTTGTTTCTCTTACACTTGAAATAAACATAAGCAGAGATTTGACCCACTAGCTCAGCCTTTTTGTTTATTTCGTGTGTTTGCCTTGGTGGTTTGTGTTTCTCTTGCTACCATCCTTTCTGGGAAGTTAATCTTTCATTTTCAAAAGTTCTCGCAAAGGATGGAGAGTCAGCCATAGCCTAGACTAGACCAGAGGCTTCTTTGGGGTAAAATTGTGACCTTCTTTTGTTTTGTAATACTTCATGAATCCCTTGCAGGAAATTTGGGTCACTTTACCTGGGCAAGACCTGCGGGAGCCACAAGAGCAGCACTGCACATTTATTGATTTGGTTTGGTTTGGCTCATCAGTCTTTTTTTTGTCCTTTTCCGTTCATGTTTGGTCAGCGCAATTTACACTAAATTGTATAAAGCTGAAATAAAACACTTGCTGTATTTCATTCGTTCTGGTTGTAGCGGTATTTGACACTCACTGTGTCCGAGCTGTGCTGCAGTTGCATGGCTGTTTCAGGACATTCAGCTTGTTTCCGTACTGTATGCATGTTATCAGATCGTACGCTGACTGCACCCTGGTTTCGTTTAGTTCAATGCAGAAATAATTTTGCCAGGTTACACCTGGTTTATTTTCGTGCTGTGAGGATACAGGTTGGACAGCATCTAGGTTGTTGGGTTTTTTGAGTTTTTTTTTGTTACCACTGTGGAAAGATGCTGCTGGGTTACACCTTGTCTTGTTTCAGTGCTGTGGAAACAGGAAAGATGACATTTAAGTGTAACTCCACTATGTGAAAACATTACATCATTGGGTTGTGCCTTGGGTTTGTTTCAGCACTATGGAAAGGTAACATTGTTGGATTGTACCCTCGTGGAGGATCCAAACTCAGATATCTTCTTCTTTGATGAGGAGAGTGAGTACTTAATATTACTATATTTGACATCTCTCTCTCTCTCTCTCTCTCTCTCTCTCTCTCTCTCTCTCTCTCCTCTCCTCTCTCTCTCTCTCTCTTCTTCTTCTTCTTCTTCTTTTTTCTTCTTCTTTGTTTGAGGAGAGTGAGTCCCTTAATATTACTATATTTGACATCTCTCTCTCTCTCTCTCTCTCTCTCTTC